>REGO01000159.1:497466-511500 GCA_010120015.1 Rhombomys opimus | reverse complement strand
AAAAAAAAAGAAAGAAAAAGAAAGAAAATCCTTTAAATCAATAAATCAACAAGGAAAAGTACCCCCAATGCTTACTTTAAGCCAATTCCCAATAAGTACCTTACACAATAGTAGCCAAAAAGCCATTTATTTTCCCACATTCTACTTCTTCATTTTTGTAATAGGTCTTCTAAACTCAGAAGTAGGCCCAAGAATTTGATCTGCACCTGGAAAAAACAAAGGAAACAGAACAAGTAAGAAAGCCCTTGGAGGAAGCTCCACATGAATGCAGAAATCACAGAGGAAGGGACAGCTAGAGACAGGTTCTGGCACTAAATCCCAGCCTCACGATCCCCCAGGATCAACCAGGGACCAAAAAGCTAGAAGCCTTTTCCTGGTCCTGACTGAATGGGCTCCACTGTTTCCCAGTGTAAGAAGATGGGTGGTGAGGCCTAGCAACCAGGAAAAGTAACAAAGCTATCCCAAGCTTCCAGCTCCTCTGGGCTGGAGCCGGTCCACAGTTGAGGCTGTCCGCACTTCTGTCCTAGCATACAAAGGCCAGCGGAACCTGGGGAGAGCTTACGAGCCTTCAGCTTTCAGCATACAGCTTTCAAACAGGTGAAACCCTCCCATCCCAGCCTGGTAAGATCTTTTTCGGGTTGATTTTTTTTTTTTTTTTTTTTTATTGTTGTTTGTTTACGAGTTAAGTTAGTGGTTTTATTTCAGACGTGTGCTCTTTTTTTTTTTTTTTTTTTTTTTTTATTCAATGAGAGGGCGTGAATTGGTAGATGTCTGTGAGGACATCTTTGCTACATTTGTCAAGCTCATTCCCTCCAAAGATCTAGTTAGCAGAGAAAAATACTTTCTAAGTTGCAATCATGATTAAATGAAAAAAAAAAAATGCGTATAAAGTGCTTGGCTGGAGTCTAGGCCGCCAGTAACAGGGGCCACCATTCGTTAGATTCTCCTGAGCTGTTTGCTTAGAATTCCAGGAGGGCCAACACGACTGCTCTGTCACCAGGCTGACAACCTGCGTCTGAGTCCCAGGACTCACAAGATGAGGACCAAGACCCGTGACCCCTGACCGCCACGTGCACACTGCTGCATGCACACATATCCGTGGCTCCCTCTCAAGTAAATAAGTGAAATAATTTTAAAAGTCATAATTATGCCGGGGGGTGGTGGTGGTGGTGCATGCCTTTAATCCTAGCACTCAGGAGGCAGACGCAGGCATGGCTTTGGGGCCGGGCTGGCTTTCATAGCAAGCTTCTGGCCAGCCAGGGCTACCCAGTGAGATCCTGTCTCAAAATGAATAAACAAATATTAAATAAGTTTCAGGGAGAAAAAAAAAAAAAGATCAAGGCTACGTATTTCGGGCAGATCGTCAAACCTGAACCCCCTTAACTCATCGTTGCTGACACGAGGCTATGTGTGAAGAGCAGGCCAGTGCATCTCACAACAGAAGACTATCCGGAAGACTTCAGTCACACAGGATATGTGCGAGAGCATCTCAGGTTAGAAACTAAGGCTCGGTGTGTTGGTAAGTGTCTTTAATCCCTACACCTGGGAGACAGAGGCAGGTGGATCTCTGTGAATTTGAGGCCAGCCTGGTCTACCTATTATGTGTCAGGTCACTGGGGCTACAAATGAGACCCTATCTCAAAAACAAACAAACAAAAAAAGGTAAAATAAGGCGCTGGTGGTTTGGTGGCTAAGAGCAGTTACTGCCTGGCTTAGGGGAGGCATCTGAATTGCTGATAACAAACAAGTCTTTTTCTCCCAGGGTGGTATCTACATGTGTCCACTTTGCAAGGTAAAGGTTCCTGGCATGAAAGCAATCGTGGTGACCTGCGTGCAGGTCTCCTGACCCTACACAAACGTGGAGGAAGAGAATCAACTCATCAAGTGGTTCTCTGACCTCCATATGCATACCATGGCACACGTGTGGCCATACACACAGAGACAAAGGAAAAAGAAAAAATTATAATAAAAATACTCCACGTCTATGGAGAAAGCTAGTCCCAGATCCCGTGAGGAGATAGCTGAATAGAGAGGGCTCTCAGGGATATAGGGGAAGCAGTATTTGAGGATGGATTCTAAGGAGCTGCTTTACCAGGTCACAACTGCCATCCCTTCCCGACCCTCATGCCCACAGAACCTCACCTGAGAACAGAGCATGGAGCAGGCCGGCACCCTCAGAGCCGCGTTGTTCTAGACCAGTAGAACTCTGGGCGTGGATGGAAGCACAAAGCAGAGACACAGCAGAGAATGCCACACAACAGAAGCAGGAAAAAGCCCAGGGCCAGCAGTCTGGTGCCGCACAGAGCTAGCTCCTCCTAGTGGTGGGGGACATGATGGAAAGTTGGGGATCTTCCAGTAGGAAGATATCTTGCCCTACACCATGAAAAACAGAGACAAGCCTCCAGGAGGCAGGGTCCTCCTGACACCTAGGAGCAGCTGTGGGGCAGGCGAAAGATAACCTTTGTCCCAATGGTTTCCAAACGGCTCGTGGACTCAACTCCCCGAATGATTCCCCAGGAGTCGCTCTTCTCCACATTCCACCTGTCTTCCTTCCTTCCTTCCCTTCTCTCTTAAACAAGGTCTTGTTATGTAGTTCATGCTGGTTTTAAATCCTCATGTTCCTCCTGCCTTGGCCCTTTGGAGTGTTGGGTTAACAGACGTTTACCATGACACCCAAGCATAGTCCTTTTCAAAATATTTTTTAAATCTGTATTTGTATTCGGCTGTTTTGTCTGCACATATACCTATGCGTCACCTGCATGCAGTGCCTGCAGAGTCCAGACATGGCCATCAGATCTCCTAGGAGCTGAGGTCACAAGTTGCTATGGGGTTGCTGGGAATGTGAACCCAGGTCCTCTGGTGGGCCAGCCTGTGTTCTTAACCACTGAGCCATCTCTCCAGCCATAAAACTCTGGTTGCCAACAAAGGCCTTTACACACTTATGCCATCTTGCCAGCCCTTCGCATGTTAAAGACTGCAATTAGAGCCAAATTCTGCCTCCCCAATTTTTGTTTTACTGTTTTGTTTTTTGAGACAGGGTTTCTCTGTAGCCCTGGTTGTCCTGGAACTTAAGTCTGTAGATCAGGCTGGCCTCAAACTCAGAGATCTACCTGCCCCTGCCTCCTGAACGCTGAGATTAAAGGGCGTGCACCGCCACGCTTGGCCCAAATGACCTCTTTTGATACGGGGAGAAGCTTGGATCCTCCGCTCGGTCCAGCTCCCCTGCCCTGCTGAGTGAGAGCTTCTTTCTCTTCCGTAAGCTCCAGACGGCTCCTACTGCAGTGTCAAACTGTGCCATCTAGCCTAGCGCTCACAGAAGTTCTGAAATGGCTCTGAGATTCAGACTTCTCCAGCTTCCTTCCACGTCGTGCCTAACAACCTTTTTGAATCCCAAAAGGCTAAATTGCACTTACTTCCTCCTTGAAGGATCATCTTACCAGGGAAAAGAGGCTGGACTTGCTGCCTGAGCTTTGCCATTTAACCAGCTGTGTGCCTTTAGGCAATTCACTCCCTCTCTAAACACGTTTCCTCATCTGCAAAATTGGAAAATAGCACCTGTCTCAAGATTACCTTAAGATTGAATGAGATAAAGAACATAGGTGCTTCGTTTACTATAAACTACAGTATACAACTAGCCACCTTCCAGGAAGGCTCTCTACAAAAGTTCAACTTAGGGTTAACTGCTCCTTGCTTTTTGTCTGTGTAACACTCTGCTCATATCTCTATGACAACAACCAGCTCGTTCTGCCCCCTATTACACTTCTGAATTTCTTTTGTTGTCGTTTCGATTTTTAGACAGGAGCATATAGCCCTGGCTGTCCTGGAACTCCCTGCGTACAGCAGGCTGGTCTCCAAGTCAGCAAACAGCAACTGGCTGTCCCTGATCAAACCTGTTTTGCATCAGGTACTGTGCTGAGTGCCTTACAGTTACTGGAATTTGTAGATTAGATCATGTTTGTCCTTTGCAGATGAGGAAGCCAAGAGTCTTAGAGATGTTTCAGTGCTTGCTCTAGGCCACACTGCCTCAAACCTAAAGGCAGGGTTATCAAAACCTATGTTCTTCTTTTTTAATACACTGTCATAAAGCCCAGGCTGGTGTTGAACTTTCAATCCTCCAGCCTCAGACTCAGTGGAGTAGCAGAATTGTAAGGGAGCCCGGCAGTACATCAGACCCAGCCCATCCTTCCTCCACTGAATGACTCTGCCTCCTCAACCCTTTCCGACAGTGCTCCGCATGAAACCCTGAGGATCAGCCTGGGGCACTTACCGAAGTAAGCAGCTTGGTGAGCACAAGGCGTTCATGGCTCCAGACCCTGACACACTCCTCACCCACCACTGGGCTAAGGGTGGCATTTCCAGCTCCCTCTTCTGAGCAGGATATAGGTGGCTGGCTAGAGGGCAGGATTCCTGGAACAGCACTGAAATAGAGGCAGGTCCCTGGAGTCCTTCCTGAGGCCACCCTGGCTGTGACCAGGACAGACTCTCCTGCAAAGGACCCTGCAAGAGACATAAGACACAAGATTAAAAAACTGAGTAGGAAGCCACAGAGATGGCCAGCAACAAGGAGCACTGGCTGTTCTTCCGGAGGACCTGACTTCGGTTCCCAGCACCTACATCTGGAGGTTTTTAACTGCCTGAAACTTCAAGGGATCTGATCCCCAATTCAGGCCTCCTCTGTAAACACACACACACACACACAGCATTCATAGACGTATGCATATCCACAAAGGCTTGTGGTGGCACACGCCTTTAATCCCAGCACTAAGGAGGAAGAGGCAGGTGGATCTCTGAGTTCGAGGCCAGCCTGGTCTACAGAGTGAGTTCCAGGACAGCCAGGACTACACAGAGAAACCCTATCTCAGAAAAACAAAACAAAACAAGACAAAGAAAGGAAGGAAAAAAGGAAGGAAGGAAGGAAGGAAAAAAGAAAGAATGAATGAAATTAACTTGTCCTTTTGAAGATAGACTATCATATCACTTTATAAGTAACCCAGATGTATTAAGAACATCCAAACCAAGGAAAGCTTTCAGAAAAGATTAAAATAAAATACAGGTTTTATTGCAACTTTAAAGTGTTAAGGGCATTTCTATGAAAGACACAAAGCCAAAAGTTTTTTGTTTGTTTGGAGCCCAGAGTAGCCTAGAAACCATTATGCCAACGCTGACCTAGACCTCATGGCAATCCTCCTACCTCAACCTCCCATCTGTTGTGGTTATAGACATGAACCAGCATATCCAACTTCTACCATCAGTTTAAATGAGCAAACGGGATGCTCACCAAACTGTCGGTGAACCTACCCTGGCTTTGCTCACTGCTGAATGGTCTGAATTTCTACACGGCCGGGGATGCAGCTCAGTTGACAGAATGCCTGTGGGCCACCAACCAGCATAAATTAGGAGTGAGTGGTACCACACACCTGTAATCCCAACACAGGGAAGGTGGAGGCAGGCAGGTAGACAGCTCAGAAGTCAGCATCATTTTCGGCAACACAGTGAGTCTAAGGCCAACTATGGCTAAATGAGACCCTTTCACAAACTAAGAAACACCAAAGCAAAAGTGCAGCTTTGTTTTGTTTTTTTCCAAGACAGGGCTTCTCTGTGTAGCCTTGTCTGTCCTGGATTTGCTTTGTAGGCCACACTGGCCTCGAACTCACAGAGATCCGCCCGCCTCTGCCTCCCTGAGTACTGGGATTAAAGGTGTGCACTACCACTGTCCAGGGAAAATGTACAGTATGAAAAACAGAAGAAATGGAACAAGGAAGATGGTTCATCCAGGAAAAATCCTTGCCACACAAGCCTGAGGACTGACATTTGGTACCCAGAAGCCAGGTAAGAGCAGAAGGAGAGAACTAACTACACAAAGTTGTCCTCTCCCCCCTATACCAATAATAAATAAAGATTTAAAACTGCAGATGTTAAGAGCTAGGTGTGTGGCTCAATGGCAGAGTACTTGCCTAGCATATATGAGGCCCTTGGGCTCATTCTTAAGTATCAGCAAGAGGAAAAAAACCAAAACAACATATACTAAAATGCTTGCTCTGATTTTATCAACTACAAAAAAAAAATCAGGAAACAACAGTGTTATTTACCACAGAAAACACTAAAAAAAAAAAAAATGGCCTAACCACTTAAGGGATCCATTAAAATAATAGACCAGGTAGTGCTATGAAAGCCATATATGTCTAAATGAAAAAGAAAGAAATAAAACTTGGCATATACATTAAAACCACATCTGAAGAATGCGCATGTACAATTTCATAGATAATTTCCCCCCACTCCACTGCCCAGGTATTGTATTGTTAATCTCAGACAGTGAATGCCCCTCTTAGTTCATAAAGTTTTATCTACCTTTTTTCATCATTTCTTTCTATTTGTTTTCTTTCTTTTTGTTTTTGTTTTGAGGCAGGGTCTCACACGTAGCCCTGGCTGCCCTGGAACTCACTCTGTAGACCAGGCTGGCCTCAGACTCTGAGAGCCACCTGCCTCTGACTCCTCAGATCCACGCCTGTGTGAATGCTGCTGGGATTAAAAGCACAAGCACGTGCCGCCACTGCCCAGCTGACACCAAATCTCTTTACAGGACGCCAGCAGCAGCAGCTCCTACGTAGGAGTAAACCAACGCCTGCAAGTTATCCTCAGACCTCCACAAGCATGCTATGGCACATACATATACTTGCTCACACACACATGAACAGAGACAAGCAGCTAAATAATTGCAATTAATTAATTAGAAGACTGTCCGTGAATTTCTCCTTCCTGCTTTGGATCTATTTCCCGTCTCGGCATTCCTTCCTGCACCATCCAAGCTGACCCTGGGAGACTCCTTAGCATGCCCTCGTGGTTCCTTCCCATCTACATGCCTGTGTCTGCTGCTCCCTTTGCCTGGAACTGCACATGGCTAAGCATTCTAAGAGCTTATGCATAGACGCTGTAACCTTGGGAGGTCTTCCTTCACCCACCCACTGTACCCTAACACACTGACAGGTCTGTTATGTCTGCGTTCTCGTTAGACACACTAAGCAACTTAAGAAGAAGGCCGAGAAACCTGAAAAATCACTACCAGACCACAGGGAAACAGGGCTTCGCCGTGATTAGGGTGGGTACTGTGAAGAGGAGAGAGAAAGTGCCGGTGAGCAGAGAGCGGTGCTTCACACCTTTAATCTCAGCGCATGTGAGGTAGAGGCAGAGGTAAAAGGATCTCTGTGAGTTCGAGGCCAGCCTGATCTACACAGTTTTAGGATAATCATCATTATACAGAGAGGCCCTGTTTCAAAACAAAAACAAGCCAGGTGCAGTGGCGCATGCCTTGTAATCCCAGTACTCTGGGAAGCAGAGGCAGACGGGTCTCTGGGAGTTCGAGGCCAGCCTGGTCTATAGAGTGAGTCTAGGACAGCCAGGACTACACAGAGAAACCATGTCTCAAAAAACCAAAAGCAAGCAAACAAAACAAAGTGTGGAAAGAAACACATAGCTCCAGCTGTAAGACTATAGAATGGTACATCAGCTCGGAGGTTCCCCCAAAGATTAACCACAGGGCGATCCTATATTCCATGTGTGACTACTTTTTCAATAGTACTAAAATATACGTCCACCCAAAAAGTAGTGTTAAGAACAGCATTGGTTTCTTTTCTTTTCTTTCTTTCTCTGTCTTTTATTTATTTTATTTATTTATTTTTTGGAGACAGGGCCTCATTATGTAGTCTAGGCTACCCTGAAGCTTACTGTGTAGATCACGATGGCCTGAGACTCATAGAGATCTGCCCACCATGGACTCCACAGTGATGGAATTAAAGATATGCAGCACCAGGCCAGGCTGAAACGGCATCGTTTCTTATGATGTTATGGAAACAAGCTAAATGTCAATCAAATCATAAACGGATACCTAAAAACATGGGATATTCATACAAGAATATCATTCAACAATAAGAAGAAATGAAGTCACGCTGCAACATGATGAACCTTAAAAATCTTATTTCAAGTCAAAGAGCTGGTCACAAAGGAGTGCATATTGTAGCAGTGTCCAGAAAAGGCAGAGTACCAGAGACAAAAAGCAGAGTTGTGGAGGCCTGAGGACCTGGGGAAAAGAGATGCAGAAAAGCTATGGTGCAGATGTATTCAGATGATTGAAAGAAATATCCATTTTAAAATAACTTAATTGTATACTTTGTTTTGTTGTTGTTGTTTGTTTTTTGTTTTTTTTTTTTTCCTGAGACAGGGTTTCTCTGAATAGTCTTGGCTGTCCTGGCACTCAGTCTATAGATCAGGCTGTCCTGGAACTCAAGAGATCTGTCTGCCTCTACCTCCTAAGTCTTGGGATTAAAGTTGTGCACCACCACTGCCTGGATTAACTGTATACTTATACTTAAAATGGGTGAAAAATACGGTGACATGTGACTTATACTTTAATGTTGTCCTATGTACTTCAGAGGGGGTTTCAGACCTTGCTATGTAATCCTAGATGACCTGGAACTCATTTATAGCCCATGCAGCACTGGCATGCCTGAAATCTCTCTCCAGATCTATTTCTCTACACATAGTGGGGCAGGGCATTTGGTTTTAAACCTAAGGCCTCTGGGTGCATGCAAGAAACTTGGAACTGGAACAGGAAAGGCAAAACACAGAACCATTACTGTGGAAACATTCCCTGCAAGCATCCTATCTAATCTGTGTTATAGCAGAAGTGACTGGTATAAGGTCACCATTCTGGTGAAGTCAGAGGTAGGGCCCAACCCTAAGTGTTCTGAAGCTGGACTCCCATGGTCCCCAGATCTCACCTTTCAATCCTATCTGACTACCATGGATCTTGGCTTGGAATGTCTGGGTTTTGTTCCGGTCTGGACCATCTCCGAAGTTCAAAGTAGTCAGCAGGCCTACGGCTTGAGGCCCTGGCCACTTCCCCATGACTGTCCCATTCATGGGGCAGAGACTTAGCTGGCCAAAAGATCTCAAGAAGGAAACCCAATCCTGCGTGAAAAACACCCGAAAGAGAAGTGAGATTAGCAGCAGGGGCAGGTTATACCAGAAGGGTGAGCACCCCGCCCCCATACTCACCTGGGGAATATCAGGGCTGCGTAGGCCAGTTGTGTGAGTGAGGAGGAAGCCACCAAGGCCCAGGCCGGAGAGGCCAAGGAGCAGCAGGATCAAAGTGGCACAGACCAAAGGTGGGTGGTGAGCCAGACAGAGATGCAAGTTGTGCCCTGCCTGGCAGCTGCCCATGAGGAGCAGAGGGGTCTGGGCTTCCGTGCAGTGCCTGCTGGAGGACAGTGAGGGAGAACTGGACAAGAGCCTGCTGGTCAGAAGGCACTCACCCATGTTAAGCAAAGACAAGCTAAAGCGAGAAGACAGTGAATCTGCTCAAGGCCACAAGGTATGTGGCAGAGCCAGGATCAAAATCCAAGGTTCTGTACTCCAAAAGTTCACCTCCTTACAGCGCTTAAGGAATGCCTGCTTCTGAAATAACCAGAGAAGCAGGGAAGAGCAGTCCGCACTAGTGAAAGGGACATGAAAAGAATTCTCAGCTGGAGAAAGAGGAAGCAGTTGGCCTAGGGTTAGGGTTTGGCAGTGGAACAGTTCAGCCAGAGCCCAGACAGACGGGAAGTGTCTGGGTTCAGAGTTCCTACTTTGGAGTTGAAAGCTAACCGGCTAGGGAGGAACGAACGGTGCTCGCTAAACGCGACCAAGCCAGCTAATGTCTGTGAGGTTAAGATGTTGTGAAACGAGTTCTAAGAACAAGTAATGAGGATTCGATGGGGCAGCAGTTTGCTCGGTACCCGGCCATGCAGGAATTCGACAGACGTTCACCTCCTTCCTTTTTATTGGTGTCACACTGATCCTTAAGACCAGAACAAACAGTCTGGCTCAAGGGGCTCTAACACAGGGGTGGTAGGGTTACGGTGGTAGGGTACTCCAACATCCGAGTACCCTACTCCAGGCAAGAAGCGACAGACTGATGAAAATAAACATCTGGAAGGCAGGAGATCAGCGTAAGGCGTGGGAGGAGAGCGTGGGAGAGTGTGGAGGCCACCGGGAAACGCAGGTGTCACATAGGCTCGGCCCCGGCGCGGCCCCACGACGTGGCATTTCTGCAAGGGGGAGGGCAGGAGGAGGGAGGGCAGAGGCTGAGGGGCAGCAGCGGTCGGTGCATCTGGGCCTCCCGTCCTCCCCCCAAGCCCCCTCCAGAAGGATCTCGACCACCACATCCCTCTCCCCGACCAAGCGGCTTCAGCTCCGTCCGCCGCTAGCTCTCACCGCTCGCTGCCGGGCGGAGGCCGGCGCCCCGTGACGTCACGGGCGGAGGGGCGGGGCCCGCGCTCGCGCCCGTCCGCTCCGGCCCCGCCCCGCCCCGAGGCGCATGCGCGGTTGCCAGGGCGCGCGGGCGCGGGGCGTCCGCTGCCGGCTACTCCCCGGCCTAGGTCAGACCGAACCAAGAGGAGGTTCACGCCGGGGGCGGGTGGACGGAGGGACTCGCCGGGAGGTGAGGAGACCGGCCCCCCGCGAGGAGCCCGCGCCAGCCGCTGCGAAGACCCCGGTCTCCCTCCGGAGAGAGCGCAGGAGGGTCTCGGCGGAACCTCACCCGAGTCACTCTGCGGTGGCTCGCCCCGCGGCCTGTGCCATTCGCACCGCCCGGCCGCGCCCAGCGTTCCGGGAAGGCCTCGGGGTCCCCTGGGGAGGACGGAGCTCCACGCCTCCGCTCCGAGCGCGGCGCGTGGGCTCTGCTCCGCTCCGCTCTGTCCAAGGCGTCAGGTCTACACAGCCTGCGCTCGACGGTCGGCTCGCTCTTCGTGGCTCCCAGGTGCCCAGGACCCTAGGACCGCAAGGCTTTCAGGCGGGAGCGTCTCCCCTCCTCCGTTCGCCTCTGAGAGGGGAGATCATCTTACCTGCAACAGCGTAAGGCGCGGAGCCAGGAGCTCAGGTTCATATCTTCACTCTGGCCCAGCCTGGCGTTGCAGTCCTGGAACCCCAGAGTTCACGAGGTGGAGGCCTGAGCATCAGGAGTTCCAGGCCAGCCTAGGACACCCCCCCCCCCAACCAACAACAACCAAGTGGATAAATCTAAGTCTGTATCATCCATATATAACTATGTCGTCTTTGGGATAAGATTGCCCCTTTTAAAGGAGAACATTTGTTTTGTCTTTTTGAGACAGGGTCTCACTGTATAAGAAGACCAAAGTGTCTTTGAACTCAGAGATCCACCGGCCTCTGCCTCCTGTGTGCTGGGGTTAAAGGTGCGGAACATAGTTCTCTAAAGGAGAACATTTGTACTGACCATTTTAGTTCAGAACAGTTCTCCAAAGACATAATACATTTCGACATGACACAAAAAAATGTTCAAACTCACTGTGCATCATAGAAAAGTGAATTAAAACCACATTGAGATTTTTCCTTGCTGGGCATAGTGGCACGTATCTATAAACCCTGTACTTGGGGAGGCAGGCACATTTCTGTGAGTTGGAGGCCAGGCTGCTCTACAGATCAAATTCCAGGACAGCTAAAACTACACAGAAACCCTGTCACAGGGGAAAAAAAAAAAAAGGAGATTCTTCTGTCTTACCTCAAACAGAATAATAATAAAATGCTGGTGAAGATGTGGACAAAAAAGAATGGAATCCTTATATACATACAGCTAGTGGGACTATAGTACAGCTACTATGGCTGTCAATAAATAAGTTCTACAAAAAGCTAAACATAAACCTGTCTTGGCCTGGCTACATCAGTCCTGAGTATTTATCAAAACTACAAAGGAAAACATCAGAAATGCGCACACATCAGTGTTCAGGACAGCACTATTCATAACCCAGAAGCCCATCCCCAGAGAAATGGATAAAAAAATGCATATAATATATACACACTGGAATTTTTTTCCAGCCATAAAGAACAGTTATTCCAGTCGAGTATGTTGGCACAGACCTTTAGCCCCAACAATTGGGAGGCAGAGGCAGGCAAATCTGTATGTGTTCAAAACCAGCCTAGTCCATATAGTGGGTGCCAAGCCAGTCAGAGCTCCACGGAGAGACTCTCTCTTTTCTTTTTCTTTCCTTTTTTATCTTATTTATCTTATTTATCTTATTTATTTATTTATTTATTTGAGACGGTTTGTCAGTGTAGCCCTGGCTGTCCTGGAACTCCTTTTGTAGATCAGGCTGGCCTTGAACTCACATAGATCAGCCTGCCTCTGCCTCCTGAGTGCTGGGAGAAGAGGCATGTGCCACCGCATTCCAGCTCATAACTATCTACAATTTCAATTCCAGGGTCTCTGATGTCCTCTTTTGACCTCTGCAGGCACCAGGCATGCATGTGGTACACATATACATGCAGCCAAAATACTGATACATAAAATTAAAAAATAAATAAATCTGTGGCTGGAGAGATGTGGTTAACAGCACTGGCTGCTCTTCCAGAAGACCTGAGTTCAATTCCCAGCACCCACATGGCAGCTCACAACTGTCTGTAACTCCAGCTCCAGCAGATAATGACACCCTCATACAGATATACATGCAGGCAAAACACTGATGCACCTAAAATAAAAATATTTAAAAATAATAAAATAAATAAACCTTTAACAATAGTTATCCCTTCGTAGCACATACCTGTAATCCCAGCACTCAGGAAGCAGGGGCAGGAAGATTGGGAGTCCAAGGCCAGCCTCACAAGTAATTTGAAGTCAAACTGGACTACAGAAGACCTTGTCTCAAAGCCCATAAAAACAAAAGAATTGCTGATTAGATGACTCAGCAGAAAAAAAGCACCGGCTTGATGACCTGAGTGCTATCCCCAGAACTCATGCTGGAAGGAGAGAACAGGCTTCTGAAAGTTGCCCTGTGACCACTTCTCTCTCTCCTCCCTTTCTTCCTCTCTCTCACACACACACTAAAGACTTAAACATAAATAAATAAAGTTACAAAATTTGCAGGAAAATAAGTATGGCTAGTGATAATCATCTTTAGTGAATGAAATCATCCTTAGAAACAGAAATATGTGTTTTCTCCCATTTGTGGTTCCAGGACTTTATACAGATACAGGACCAGGATTTTATATAGATACAGGAAGTGTGTGTGTGTGGTATGTATGTAGTGTGTGTGTGGTGTGTAATGGGTGTATGTGTGGTATGTGTATAGGTATGTGTTTGTGGTTGTGTGTGTTTGTGTGATTGTGTGTGTGTGATTGTGTGTGTGTTTTATATATATAAAACAAAAGAGGAAGTAGAACTGACATACCTAACATAGTGTAATTCAGGTCCTAGTGGGAAGGGTGTGAGGAAGGAAGGAGAGGAGAGCCGGGCATGGTGGCCTGTAATCCCAGCATTCCTGGGCAGAGGCAGGGGGACTTCTCAGTTCAAGGCCAGCCTGGTCTATAGAGTGAGCTCCAGGCCAGCCAAAGCTACACAGAGAAACCCCTGTCTCCACAAACAAACAAACAAACAAACAAAAAAGGTGGGGGGGGGAAGGGAGGTCTGGGAGGGAATGATTATTTGGACATTTGCCAGCAGGACCGTGTACATTGAATACAATGAAAACAATTAAAATTCGGAAGGACCTGGAAGACAGTCACAGAGGAGAAATAGCAGTGACCCTCAGTCGTGTGAAAAAGCTGTTCAGCATCACTAATCATTACAGAAATAACTCAGCAAAAGCAAGATGAGCCAGGGAGATGCCCTGGTGGGTAAAAGTGCCTTTTCCACACCTCACAAGATGAGTTTAATCCCTAGAACCAGTTCATGAAAGTTGTCCCCGATCTCAACACATTTATACACACACCACACATACAAATAGTTAAATAAAAAAAATCATCAAAAGGAGGTATCATTTCATATCCCTTAGTATGGCTACCAACAAGAAATCAGAACATAGGGGACAGGAGAAGTGGCTCAGAGGTTAGGAACACTGGCTATTCTTCCAAAGGTTCTGAGTTCAATTCCCAGCCACCATACGGTGCCTCACAACCATTTAGGATGAGATCTGGCGCCCTCTTCTGGCGTGCAGGCACACATGCAGGCAGAACATTGTATAAATAATAAATTCTTTAAAAAAAAAAAAA
>REGO01000159.1:480854-493450 GCA_010120015.1 Rhombomys opimus | reverse complement strand
GTTTTTTTTTTTTTTTTTTAGGCCAAGCTGGCCTAAATAGCAAGTTCTGGGCCAGCCAAAGCAATTTGTCAAAGCCTTGTGTCAAAAGAAAGAACGGAAGTTTTAGTTTTGTACAGCGAAACATCTTAGACATGGATGGTGGGAAATGACTGTCTGTGATCACCAGCAAGTGAACATCCTTGGCGCTACCGAGTGATATAGTTAAAATGGTGAAAACAATGCTGGGTGAGTTGTTGTGCGCCTTTAGTTTACAAGGTGGGTTGCTGTGTGTCGTTAGTCTTGGTGTGCTGGTTGAGGCAGGAGGGTTCAGAGTTCAGAGCCAAGCCTGACCTGCAGAGCAAGATCCTGGTCTTTCCACTGCGGGGACCACCGGTCTTGGCAGCGGCTCCTATACTCAGCAAGCCATCTTGCAGTCCCTTGAGCTGGCTTTTAGAGACAAGGTCTCACTGTGTAGCATGCCTGTAATCCCAGCACTCATAAGCCCAGCACTCAGGGAGGCAGAAGCAGGTGGATCTCTGTGAGTTTGAGGCCAGCCTGGCCTACAGAGCAAGTCCGGGACAGCCAAGGCTAAGGCTACACTGTCTCATCTCAAAAAAAAAAAAAAAAAAATTACAACAAACAAACAAGTGAGCACAGTTAGGAGGCAGTGCTGAGCACCCAGCGCTTTCATGTCAAGGGAGAGACAGAGACAGAAATCCTTGGAAGCTCACGGCCCAGCTACCTGGCAGCTGCCACAGAGAACAGAGAGGCCCTGAAGGCATGGGCTGCTTGGACTGCTTTGTGACTTCCACAAGTATGTCCGGATGTGGCTGCATATATACACATCAGACATGCACACACATGTACACACACACACAATTTTGTGTGGTTTTGCTGTTATTGCTTATTTGGAGTTTTCCTTGTTTGTGTTTTTCAGTCAGGGTTTCATTCTGTAGAGCAGGCTAGCATGGAACTCACTATGACATATTTATTTATTTATTTATTTATTTATTTATTTATTTATACTTTATACAGTATTCTGCCTGCATGTGTGCCTGCATGCCAGAGAGGGCACCAGACTCATTATAGATGGTTATGAGGCACCATGTGGTTGCTGGGAATTGAACTCAGGACCTTTTGGAAGAACAGCCAGTGCTCTTTGGCCTCTGAGCCATCTCTCCAGCCCCTGAACTATTTTTTTAAAGGAAGGTAAGTGTTGACAGGTTTGTGGAGAATTGAAAGCTCTTGCCCGCAGTTGCGCGTGCTGCAGAAAAGAGCATGGTGGCTCCTTGATAAATTAGCCGTAGAATCACCAGATGATCCAGTAATTCCATTGCTAAACATACAACGTCAAATTTGAAAGCAGGTGTTCAAAAGAACGTGCTAGCACAGGAGTTCTGCTTGCGACGGTGAAAAGGAGGAAGCAACCTGGCACCTGGCGGTAGATGGCACCTGGCACCCTGTGGGGATGGGGAGTTAAGAGCCGGGGCTGCTCTTCCAAAGGACCCCAGCACCTATATGGGGTGTTAAAGCCTCCTGTAACTCCAGCTCCAGGAGATGAGGCATCTTCTGGCCTCCGAAGGCACCCCCTCCTGCCCACACACATGTGGTATAAATTTACACAGACGCACACATAGATACATAACAAACACATTTTTTTTTTTTTTAAATAAAGGAAGCTGAGCAGCATGCCGGAGCCTGAAGGGGCTTTGTGGACACGATTTTAAGTGAAAACCTGTTTCCCTCATCCTGAATTTGTTCTTCGTCTCAGAGATGACATATATCACAGCCACTTGACACCTCCATCTGGGTATCAGACAGAACTCTGAAGCTTAACGGATCATGAGGTGTTTTTTTTTTTTTTGTTGTTGTTGTTTGTTTGTTTGTTTTTTAATGATTTATTTGGTTTTATTTTATATGCATTAGTGTGAAGGAGTCAGAGCACTTGGAATCAGCATTAACAAACAGTTGTGAGCTGCCATGTGGGTGCTGGGAATTGAACCTGGGTCCTCTGGAAGAGCAGCCATCTCACAGCCCTACACTGATATTTCTTACCCTCTGTCTGATACATAATAAATCTGGGGTGGGACCATGTAGCCCCTGGCTGGCCCGGAACTCACGGAGATCCACCCGCCTCTGCTGGGATTAAAGGTGGTCACTACCATGCTTGGCTGATAGATTACAGATGTATGACTATTTTGATGGAAAAAAAAAAAAACAGGCTGGAGAGAGGTTAGGAAGTTAGGAGCACTGTCTGCTCTTCCAGAGGTCCTGAGATCTGGTGCCCTCTTCTGGCAGGCAGAACAATGTATAAGAAAGAAAGAAAAGAAAGACAGAAAGGAAGGAAGGAAGGAAGGAAGGAAGGAAGGAGGGAGGGAGGGAGGGAGGGAGGGAGGGAGGGAGGGAAGGAAGGAAAGGAAGGAAGAAAGAAAGAAGGAGGAAGAAGAGGAGGAAGAAAACGAGGAAGAGGAGGAAGAAGATTGAGACCAAAACCCTGGAAATATCTGTTGGTGAGGACAGGGTGTGGATGTGGATGTGGACAAACCTACCCATGGTGTGGACTCGGGTGGGACAGTCCCATTCATAACCTTGACATGAGCTTAAGAGGACTCATGCTTTCTTAAGAACAGGTTGAGGGTCACCAGAGCTAAATGCGACCTTTAATCCAGCAGCTCTACTTTTAGGAGTTTATGTTTCCTTTTTAGCTGGGGATGGACGTCGAGGCCTGCACAAACAGACAAGTGCTGTACCCACCCCAGAGGCATCCCCCACAGTTAGGAGTTTCTTTGGCAAACCCACTCCTGTGTTCTGAGAAGTCTGACAGAGATGTTTATCGCAGCCCTGTTTACAGCGGCCCCGAAACAACGTAGTTGTGCAGCCTTCAGCAAACCCTGGGGTATCCACAGCAAAGCACCAAGCAGCCACTAAACAAGATGAGACGCACCTGCCTACTCAAAGGTGGAACAGCAATCGGAAACAGCACAGCGCAAAGAAACGTAGACAGCACGCCAGCAGCCAGCATTCATGCTGGGTAGACAGATTAAATATAAATGTATATATGTGAGTGCTATATATAATACTTATACATGCAGAATGTTTTAGAAAGAGAAACTCTGATCAGTGTTGCTATTAGGGTTCAAGGTAGGGGGAAACCTTATTGCACGCTTTCTAATCTTTTTAATAATTACTAAAAAAATGTTAAGCAATAAAAGAAGCCAGCTGTGGTGGTACACACCTTTAATCCCAGCAGAGAATTTAATCTAGCAGTTTGAGGCCAGCTTGGTCTACACAGTGAATTCTAAGCCAACAAGGGCTGCAGAGCAAGATGCTGTGTCAAAAGCAAACAAACGGAATAGCAGCTAAGTAATGAAAGATGAGTCAGGTGGGGAAAGCGTAGCCTGCGCTCTCTCCTACACCATCCTGCTGTGTCAACCCTGTTGCCATAGAACTTCCTTTACTCCCCTGAGAGAAACGCATTTGCCCAAGAAATACAGCTTAGGGCCCTCAAAGGCACTAAGCAAACCGCCAACGTGGAGAACTTCGTATCCGGAGCACACCTGGTGAAGGCTTTCCATTGTTTTCATGTCCCTGCCTTTGAACCCTGAGCTATCTTGGAATAAAGGCTTCAGAGAAGCCCTATCTATAAAGGACTCTTGGCCGTATCGCCCGCCAAGCCCCCTGGTTCTTTGGAATCTCACAATTGACTCAATTCCTCGGCAATTGGCAGGACTTCATAGATAAAGCATAAGTTTAATAAGTGGGAGGCCTGAGTTCAGCCCGAGCACTACACAGACGAGAAAGAGATCGTAACAGATAATGAAAGGAGCCTTGAAACTTCGTTTGGACAAAGCTTCAGCCCCCGTTACGATAGAACTGGCTAACTCAAAACCACAGCCTCTCTACCTCTTCTCTCTACGTATGGCCTGGGGCAGGGCCACGTATTTATGATTGCTTGTTTTCCTTGGCAGTTTCTTTCAATATGGGCAGCCCATCAAGGGTGGGAACCCAGGAGAACAGGCAGGGGAAAGAGAAGTAGCTGGAGGCCTGGACTGTGACCTTGATCCTCTTCCTGACACTTGGCCATGCTCCAGTGGACACTGTTCAAGGAAACTGGGTTAGAAGTGCTGCTCAGAGCCGCATTTCTAATGGCTGAAGACAAAGCTCAGTGGTAAAATGCTCACCCAGCGTGGGCGGGACCCTGAATCCAATCCCTAGCCCTGTGACATATAGAATGAAGGCTCAGGCCTGGAATCCCAGCACTGGAGAGGTGGAGCAGGATCAACCTGATCCTCAGCTATGGATCAGGCTGGAGGCCAGGTGACAGGTGTCACGTCAGGGGCAGCCAAAGAGCCCCGAGAGTGACCCCATTCCAAGTGGTGGTTCTAGGGAATTGCTTTCGTCTGCAGCAGAGTCCAGCCTGGCACTGTGAGCTTGGGAAGATGGTCTTGATTCCAGGTACTTTAGGCTGGCTGGAGCTGGTTTCCTAAGGAAACTGTGTTGCTAGGCTAGGCCCACAGAGCAAAAGAAAGGGAACGGGTAGAGGTCTGGTGGGCCTAAGGTTCCCCAGGTGCTCAGAGAGAGGTGAACTTCCAAGGACTTTGTGGGAACAAAATGAAGGCCATACTGTCAGGGATGGAGAAAAATGACTTAGTGAGCAGGAGGGCCATCACTTAGCTTCCAGTCTTTCTGTTTTTCCCTACCACAGAGGCCTAAGCAGCCATCACTGAGAGCACTTGCCTAGCAGAGGCAAGGCCCTGGGTTCTATCTTCAGCACCCAAAACAACAGAGAAGCATTGGTGTCCTTGCTCCTGACAGGGACCTGATACACAAGGTTTCTCTCCTCGGGAAAAGCAAGCCCTACTTTTAGCACTCTCCCTACGTGCCTGGCCCAAATCCCAGGCCCTCTCACCCCACACCGTAAGAAGCCCATACCTGAGATAGCTCCACTTTCTCCTCCTCCAGAGGCAGTTTAAAGCCAGGGAGCAGCATCATTCTGCCAGGCCTGGAGAGCCCCCCCGGATTCCTCTGTGGTCAGGCCAGCTATATTAAAATGAACTTTGTCCCCCGAGGATTTGTTCATGGAGATGTTATTGTGTACTTGACTGCAGTTCCCATGGCTACAGGCTCACAGTGAGAAGGGACTGGGTATACACCAGCAGTTTCTGTAAAATAAGAATTTGGCCTCATTTGTAGTCAAACACGCAGCAGGAACTCTTGCAAATGGCTTGACTAGAGTTCAGAGAGTTCTGAATGACAGAAAGGACATTAAGTAAGATATACACGTGTTTAGAAGGATGGATTCATCCCTGGGTCAACTGTGGTGCATGAGAGCTTTGAATTGGTCATCAAGAAATTAGCCTCCAAATGTAGATGGTGGACCATTGAACTGAAGTCTCTGGATTGACAGCCCACAGGCCAGATCTATGTCATTTTGGTCATAGTGATTAAAATTTTGTTTTGGAAGCCAGGTATGGTGGTCCATATCTTCAATCCCAGCACTTGGGAGGCAGGTGAATAATTATGAGTTCTTGGTCTACATATGTTTTCCAAGCTTGCCAGGGCTATACAGTGAGACCCTGACTGAAAACAAACAAACAAACAAACAAAAAGTTGTTTTGGGCTAAATTTAAAAAAAAAAATCTGAAGCCAGGTGGTAGTGGCACACACCTTTATAATCCCAGCACTCAGGAGGCAGAGGCAGGCGATCTTTGTGAGTTCAAGGCCAGCCTGGTTTACAGAATGAGTTCCAGTGAAGGCTACACAGAGAAACCCTGTCTTGAACAATCAAATTAAAAAAAAAATATATATATATATATATATATATATATATTTATCTCTATTTTGGATCAGTGAGATGCATCAGTAGAGAAAGGCACTTGCTGTCAAGCGGATGCTTCCATCCCTGTAACTCTTGTGGTGACAGGAAAGAACTCACACCCAAAAGTTGTTCTTGCAATCCTCAGACAGATAGAGAGAGATTAGAAGTTCAAGATCATCCTCAGTACATTCTGAGTTTGAGGCTAACCTGGGTTATATGAGACTTGTCAATAAACAACAAAACAAAAAAAACAAAATTCAGTGTCATTCACGAAAAACCCAAAGTTGTCTTGTGGAGGGTCACCAGGAATGCACTAGACATTGGATAAAGGAGGTAGGGGTTTTAACTCCTAGACAATAGGGGCTGGAGGGTTGGTTCAGAGGTTAAGAGCCCTGGCTGCTTTTCCAGGGGTCCTGAGTTCAATTCCCACATGGTGGCTCACAACCATCTGTCATGAGATCTGGTGCCCTCTTCTGGCCTGCAGGTGTACACGCAGGCAGAACACTGCGTACATAATAAATAAATAAATCTTAAAAAACAAACAAACAAACAAACAGAAATGGAGCTGTGAGGCAGCGGCAGAGAGCAGAGAAACGACTCACCATGGGACTTACTTGCACTGGTGTTTTGGACAGGGGCTTTGTTCTGCCTAGGGTACTGTAAGGGAGCAGGAAGCACTGTAGGCTCAGGTAGCTGAACACTCTCTTCCTGAAAGAAGAGCGAGTAACTGGCCATGTCAGGCTCCAGGTCAGGCATTTGGAACCAGGACGTCCTCACTCAGCCCGCCTCTTCTCCAGGATTTTGCTACTCAGAAGACTGTGGAGCAAACATTTACAGTTGGACTAAGATTAATGCCTCATCCTTTTGTTGCAGGGTGCTCTCTGGCATGACAAAGGATATTCTGTAGCATGGGGCACTGGCCAGAGAACACCGAGCAATGGCATCGTGCACAGTCTCAAGAAACAAAGATAGTTGCAAATCCTAAAAACAGAGCCCCAAAGAGAGTTCTGTCTGTCTGTTTGTTTGTTTTGTTTGTCTGTTGATTTGTTTTGTTTCTCTAGACAGGGTTTCTCTGGCTGGCCTGGAACGCATTCTCTAGACCAGGCTGGTCTTGAACTCACAGAGATCCAACTGCCTTTGCTTCCCAAGTGCTAAGTTTGAAGGCATGCGCAACCATGCTCAGCCTTTTCTTCCTTTCTTTTCTTTTCTCTCTCTGTCCCTCCTCCTTCCTTCCTTCCTTCCTTCCTTCCTTCCTTCCTTCCTTCCTTCCTTCCATTTATTATTTTTGCATACGTACATTTGTATTTGGATGCCCTTGGGAGTCAGAGGGGGATTTTGGAACCTCTGGAGTCACAGATGGTTGAGAGCCATTGGACTTGGGTCCCAGGCACTAAACTGGAGTCCTCTGCAACAGCAGCGAGTGCCCTTATCCACTGAGCCAGCTCCCGGTCCCTGTGTTCTCTGTCAGCACAGCACAGCCGGTGCTGCCTGAGCCGCACCATGGATGCGGGCACAGTGGGGAGCTTCTCCTCTGCTGAAGGGATGGAAGTGGAGCCTGGGTTTGAGCCTCTGAATAAAAAGCGTAAAAAGTGTGTTCTCTGTGTTGCCTGCTGAGCTGGGGGTGAGTTTTGGATCACCTTTTCCAGTAGCGTCATCCCTAGTCAGAGACGTTTAGCCCACGTGGTGTGTCTGAGAAATTGCCCCCTCTGGAAGCCAGCATAAGAAGCCTCTTGCCTCATTTTAGAGATTTCTGGGTATCATTTTCATGAAAACGTGACCCACTGGAGAAGAGGTCACTTAAAATCCCTGACGACTCTAAAAACCTCCTGAGGCATCCATGTCCATATGTAGCAGGAAAGAAAAAAGCCAACAAGTAGGACGAGGCGGGCACATGCCACATTGGGTGGGGTCACACATCACCAAAGGCACTGGAAATTGTTCATCTCTTGCAGGGGACGGATTCTGTGGTGGAAGTTACACCATTCCCACTTGGAGACTTAGAAGGTCAAGCTTGGTGTCACATCCCAGGAATCCTAGCTTTTAAGAGGCTTAAAGGAGGCATGGAGGCACCTGCTTTCAGTCCCTGTGCTTGGGAGGCAGAGGCAAGCAGATCTCTGTGAGTGCCAGGCCAGGCTGGTCTACACAGTAAGACCCTGGCTTACACAGCAAGTGTGTGTGTGTCTGTGTGTGTGTGTGTGTGTGTGTGTCTGTGTGTGTGTGTGTGTGTGTGTGTGTCTGTGTGTCTGTGTCTGTGTGTCTCTCTGTGAGTGTGTTCTGGAGAAGGGGACTGGAAAACAGACTCCTGTACCAAGGACAGCTCAGGTATTACATGAGTTTCCATTACTGACAGGCTGGGTCTTATTTGTTTGTTTGTTTGCTTGCTTACTTATTTATTTTTCTGAGACAGGGTCCCTTGGTGTAGTCCTGGCTGTCCTGAAAGTTGCTCTGGCCTTGGACTCAGAGATCCCAAGCGCTGGTTTTAAAAGTGTGTGCACCACAACAAGTTCAGGAGAGATGTTATAAGTAGGGTTGTAACTATCTCAGCGGAAGTATTTTTGCTCAGGACCAATTTTTACAAGAGCAAAGCTTGGAATTAATTGTATAAAAGAGAGAGAGAGAGAGAGAAACACTTAAGAATGAACCTATGGGTCAAGCATGGTGACACACACCTGTAATCCCAACACTCGGGAGACAGAGGCAGGTGGATCTTTGAGTTTGAGGCCAGCCTCGTCTACAAAGTGAGTCCCAGGACAACCAGGGCTACACAGAGAAACCCTGTCTCAAAATATAAAAAGCCTACGGAAAGGCTCGACCTTCTGAAGTGTTTGAAGCTATTAAATTGCTGTCAGCAGGATTAGCTGCTAGGGGAAGGGCAAGATAGGCAGCCGTTTATTAAATTCAGAGAAGCAGCTGAGTTCTAGAAAATTCTACACCAGTGTATTTTTTTTTGTCTTGAGCTGCTAAAGAGCGTAAGAAGTGAAAAGCAGAGAAGGGGAGATAGCTCAGAGATTAAGAGCACTGGCTGCTTCTTCAAAATACTGGGGTTTGATTCCCAGCACCCACATGGCAGCTCACACCTGTCTATAACTCCTGTTCTAGGAAATCTGATACCTTCACACAGACATACATGCACACAAAACACCAATATACATAAACTAAAAATAAATTATTAAAAAAAAAAAAGCAGGACAGATGGAACTCATATTTCTGTGAGTTCCAGGCCTGGTCTACAGATCGAGATCCAGGACAGCCATGGCTATGCAGAGAAACCCTATCTTGGAAAAACAAAAACAAAAACAAACCAAAGAAAGCAAGAAAAGAAGAAGAAGAAGAAGAAGAAGAAGAAGAAGAAGAAGAAGAAGAAGAAAAGAAGAAGAAGAAGGAGAAGAAGAAGGAGAACTGAAAAGCAGCCAGGTGGTGATAGCATACCCCTTTAATCCCAGCACATGGAAGGCAGAGCCAGGCAGCTCTCTGAGTTCTAGGCCATCCTGATCTCCAGAACAGGGCTACACAGAGAAACCCTGTATAAAAGAAAGAAAGAAAGAAAGAAAGAAAGAAAGAAAGAAAGAAAGAAAGAAAGAAAGAAAGAAAGAAAGAAAGAAAGGAAAAGAAAGGGGGTTGCTGGAAGGATGGCTCAGTTAATAGCACTGGCTGCTCTTCTAGAAGTTCCTGAGTTCAATTCCCAGCACCCACATGGTGGCTCGTGACCATCTATAACTGTAGTCTCATGGGATCTGACGCCCTCTTCTGGTGTACAAACAAAACACCCACATACATAAATAATTAAATCTTTTTATTTTTTAAGTACAAGGCAACACAAATGCAGGTTGGGGCACAGCTCTGTTGGTAGAGTGTTGCCTCTCAAACATGAACCCTGGATAAGATCCCCACAGTCAGCTAGGATATGGTAACACACGTGTAACCCCTGCACCTGTTAGGTGAAATGGAGGCAGAAGGATCAGACCATTCTTAACTACACAGAAGCTGGCCTGGCATACAGAAGACCCTGTCTTGGAGGTGGAGTGATGGTGCAGCAGTTAAGAGATCTGACTGCTCTTCCTGAGGACCCAGGATCTAGGTCCAGCATCTACATGGCAGCGAACAATGGGCTGTAATGTCCCAGAGAACCAAACATCCTCCTCTGGCCTCTCTTGGCACCAGAAATGCACTTGGTACACAGACATGCATGTGTGCCACAAAAACCCATACACATATAATTTTTTTGTTTTGTTTGTTTGTTTGTTTGAGACAGGGTTTCTCTGTGTAGCTTTGGCTGTCTTAGACTAACTTTTGTAGACCAGGCTGGCCTTGAACTCACAGAGATCTGCCTGCCTCTGCCTCCAAGAGCGCTGGGATCATAGGGGGGGCGCCCCCATGCCCCAGCTACATAATTTTTTAAAATAAAAATTAAAAGTGAAAATACTGGGCAACAGAAGGAAGAAGGGTGTGAAAAGGTATACTGAAGAACAATGCTGTCTTTTTGTCCTCAGGAGGATCGAGTTACGTGTCTTCTTTATTTGGGAAACACAAACTCATAGATCAGCTTGAAGTTTTTACAGTGCTAGGAATTGAAGCCAGGGCCTTCCATGAAACAAGCCCTCTGCAACTGAGCTACAGCCCCGACTGCTGTTTTTTTAAGTTTTACTTATTGTGTGTGGGTGTTTTGCCTTCATGTATGTCTGTGCACCCTGTGCGTGCAATGCCCTAGAGGCCAGAGGAGGGCATGAGATCTCCCGGAGCGGGAGTGTCAGGCTAAGTTAGTTGAGAGTCGCCTGACTTAGGTGCTTGGAACCAAACAGGTCCTGGAGCTGAGCACAGGGGTCTCAATAGCTGAGCAACCTCTTCAGCCCCAGCCGTTTTCTTTTTAATTTTATTTTATGTACGTTGGCCTTCTGCCTGCTTGTATGTGTGTGACAGTGTAAGATCCCCTGGAATTGGAGTTACAGAGAGTTGTGAGCCACCGTGTGGTGCTGGGAATTGAACTCAGGACCTCTGGAGGAGCAGCCAGTGCTCTTAACTGCTGAGCCATCTTTCCAAGTCCTCAGTTTTCCCCCTAAGCCCTCCCACCACAGTCATTTTCTTTCTTTATAATTTGGATGCCTCTTAGCTCCTTTTTTTTCCTTGCATAATTGCTCTCATTAGAATTTTTGGTTCTGTTTCGAACAGCAGAGATGAGCATACGAATTCTGGTCTTATTTTTAATTCTAAAGGAAAACCTCCTAATCTTTCACCAGGGGTGTTTATGTTTACTGTGGGGTTCTCATCCCGGGCTTTTAAACTGAAATGGTTTTGCTAGTTTGTTTAGTGTCCTTACGATGCAAAGATTCTAAATTTTGCCAAGTGCTTTTCTCTATCAACTGGGGTAGTCGTGTATTTTTTCCTTCTTCGTTGTAATCACACACCGTGCTACTATGATTGCTCTCTGAATGTGGAAACATTCTTGCATTCCAGTAGTTAACTCTGCTCGGCCCTGGCTATAAACCTTGTAATATGTGTTGTTGAATTTGGTTTGCTAATACGCCTTGGATGCCAACAGAGATATTGGCCTGTGTTTTTCTTCATTTGCAGTATATTTTGACTATGCTATCAGGGTGATGCTGGACTTGCAGAATGAATTAAAAAGTTCATATTACAAATTTTTGCTGTCTTTTTTTGGGGGTGTTGTTTTTCAAGATAGGTTTTCTCCGTATAGCTTTGGTTGTCCTGGAACTAACTCTGCAGACCAGGCCGACCTAGAACTCAAGAGATCCTTTTGCCTCTGCCTCCTGAGTGCTGGGATTAAAAGCGTCCACCACCTTTGCCTGTCAGTCTTTTTACTCCTGGCTGGCATATAACTCATCAGGTATGGCTGGCTTCAGACTCGCAGTGACCCTCCTCAGCACGGAGAATACGGCCACATGCCACCATGGCCGCCCGAGGCTTTTGCTTGGTTTGGTTTTGTGTGGTGCTGAAGATTAAACCCTGGATCTCATGCATACTAGACAAGGCTACCACTGAATACGCCCACCTCCTTACACGGTGGTTGTGGTGGTCAGCGCCTTTAATCCCAGCAGGCGGAAGACAGGTAGGTTGACAATGCCAGTAAGAGAGTTTTATAGTAACACTCCCCTACTCCTCTCTCTTTCTCTCCCTCTCTCTCACCCACATAGAGTGTCTGTCACCTCTCACCTCTATATGCTTTGGAGATTTAGCTTTGTTTGTTTTAACGTGTGAGTGCTCTATCTGCATGTTCACCTGCACACCAGAAGAGGGCATCAGACCCCATTATAAATGCTTGCGAGCCACCAGGTGGTTGCTGGGAAGTGAACTCAGGACCTCGGGAAGAGTGAGGCCCCGGGAATTAAGTTTTTAACACATGAACTCTGAGGGATACACTGATAGTTTACTTAACAAATAAGGTAAATACAAAAATTGAGAAGGTTAGAAGGATGAAGAATTAATTTGATATTATATAAGTAAAGCTATTATGTTGACGTTATTTTTGTATGCTACTTAAAATTAAAAAAAAAAATTGGGCTGGAAAGATGGCTCAGTGGTTAAGAGCACTATTTGCTCTTCCTAAGGACCGGAGTTCAAACCCCAGCACCCACATGACAGCTCACAACTGTCTAACTCCAGGCCTGACACCAATGCACATAAAATAAAATAAAAAATTTAAAAAAAAAATCTATTCCCAGGCATAGTAGTATACATTTGCAATCCCCAGCACATGATAAACAAAGACAGAGGACTGCTTCAAGTTTAAGGCCAGCCTGGTCTACAGAACAAGTTCCAGGTCAGCTGGCCTCAAAAACTAAAA
>REGO01000159.1:382911-470398 GCA_010120015.1 Rhombomys opimus | reverse complement strand
AAAAAAAAAAAAAAAAGTAAATAAATAAATAAAGATTTGATGTTGAGCATTTTGGTTAGAGTACATTCTAGGAGGTGTAGTATATCATACCATATTCTATCAAGACACCCCTGGTGTTGCTGATATGACTGGTGAGCTCAGAATTGGTCCCTGACCTCAGATGGTAGACTGAGTCCTTCAGTGTGGTTACATTTCCTCGTTGCCAACTATAAATTCATGTGTGGTATTAACTGGGCATTGTGCAAACAGCAGTCGCCTGTCAAGAACACATCAATTGATATTCCTTGCCTGAGTCAGTAATTTCGTTAGGGCTATGGGATAATTATAGGTTTAGCATTTCTTCAGTGTTGTGCCATGGGGTCATTTGTAAAGTCATGCTTTGCACTGTCAACTGACTAATTCTCGTAATTAATATAGTCAGGCCGTGTTGGAGGAATGGTGGGAGGAGGAGGGTTACTTAGGTTTTTTTCCTGTACTGTTTTTTTATTAGCTTTATAATTTTACATACAGAGCTTCTTATATATGGACTGTTTAAAGGATTTTCTGTGTGTGTGTTTCGCCTGCATTGTGTGTTTGTGGGCCTCATGCATGCCTGGTACATCAGATCCCGTGGAACTGGAGTTATGGATGGTTCTAAGTTGCCATGTGTGTGATGGAAACTGAACCTGGATGAGTCATCTCTCCAGCCCCTCATATATGGACATTTTAATCTGTTTTGGGTTTTTTTTTTTTTTGACATTTTAATCTTAATGAAACTCACTTTTGTAAATGTAAATTATGAAGGGGTTTAATTCTTTTTTTGTTCTACATAGAGTAAGCCAGTTTTTTAGGTACTATCTGTTAAGTTTTGATAGCTAGTATCCAAAATCGCCATCAATGATTCTTGCCTCCCTGGAATTCAGGCTCTTTTTAATCTCCTCCCACACTGAACAGGACTGACATGCAGCCATGTTGTAGAGATACACTGCGGAACTGGAAAGACAGGGTCTCGAGTATTTACAGCTGATTCTGAATTCCTGACCGTTCTACCTCCACCTCCTGAATTCAAAGATTTCAGGTGTGTGCCACCACGCTCGGCCCTCATGTGTGATTTTTGAAGCTAGGTCATAAAAGGTATAGCTTCTGCTCTTGGACCATTCACTTTGGTAAGCAAGCCAGTATATGAAGAACTCACAGCCTTTTTGCAGTCTCCCTGGTGAGGAACTGGAGCCTTCTGTCAACAGACTCCCAACTGCGTGGGCCAACTTTATGGGACGCAGATCCTCTGAGCCTGGCTAAGTATTCAGATGGTATTTGGCCATCGTCTTGTTCTGTATCATTTGTAGTTTTGAGACGAGGTCCCCTTCTGTATCCCAGGCTAGCCTTGAACTCAAGATCTTTTTTCCCCGTCTCTCATAGGCTGGGATTAGAGCATGTGCCACTATGGTTAACTGTGGCCGTCACCTAGACTAGTTCATGAGAGAGCATGGGCCAGGCTGAAGTTCAGACCCTCAGAAATCTGAGAAGGCAGTAACAAATGGTTATTATTGTGTAGGCTGCTTTGTCTGTAGCAATTTGTTAACAAGAGGTAACAGACTATGACAAGTACAGGTCCAAACCAGCAAAATCCAGGCGCTGAGAAGGGGAAGTGGACACAGATGTACCCCTAACCGAGAACCTGTTGTAATGGATACTTTCTGGGAATGGGAAAAGAGTGTTTTCCAACAGAGGGTCACTCGCTATATAACCACACTCGAGGGCAGTGTTCAGGGAGAGAAGGCCAACACAAAACAGACTCCATGCTTTTTGCTTTGTTTTGGTATTTGCTGTCCTACTGGCTTTCTCTTTTCTCTTTTTTCTTTTTTGTTTTGTTTTTGTTTCGACACAGGATCTGACTGTGTAGCCATGGCTATCCTGGAATGCCCTCTGTAAATCTCAAACTCACAGATCCACCTGCCTCTGTCTCCCAAAGTAATTAAAGGGATGTGCCAACACCACCCAGCCTTTTTTTTTTTTTTTACATGCTTTCTAAATTTTATTTACCCCTATTTTATGTACTTGGGTGTTTTGCCTGCATGTATGTCTGTGTGAGAGTGTCAGTTGTGGGTTGCCATGTTGGTGCTGGGATTTGTGGTCCTCTGGAAGAGCAGTCAGTGCTCCTTCACTACTGCGCCATCTCTTCGCATACACATTCTTTATTTTTGAGAGGGGAAAATGAAGTTGGGTAGGTAGGGAGGCGGAGAGGATCTGGGAGGAGTTTAGGGAGGAAAAAGAATATGGTTAAAAAAAAAAAAAAAGATTTAATAAGCCAGGCAGTGGTGGTGCATGCCTTTAGAGGCAGAGGTGGATATCTGTGAGTTTGAGGCTAGCCTGGTCTACAAGGTGAGGTCCAGGACAGCCAGGGCTATCCAAAGAAACTGTCTCTTGGAAAACCAAAAAATTAAAAAATTTAAATAAATTGAAAAGAAATAGATAACAGATTATGCGTTCTGGTCTGTGGACTTCTCTGTGCCAATGGTATGCCTTTAATCCCTTCAAGGACTCCAGATAGATGTCTCTGTGCTCCATGCTAGCCAGATCTACCGAAGAAATTCCAAGGCAGCCAGAGCCACACCGTTTCTTATTGCTTGTCCTGGTAGAGGAGTATGTAAGCTAAATAATCGAACAAATAAATGGAATAAAAAAGCCAGGAACTGTTTGCACATTCTCAAGCTTCCCAGATAACACATGCAATTAACAAATGGCTTCCATGCAAAGCTTAAATACAGGACATTCCCGGGGAAATGCAGTCTAAAGATAAATCCAAGCACATGATGGTAAAGTCCTTTGTTTGGACCCCAGAAGGCCCCAGGGAGATGCCCAGAGAATCGTTGAGTCACGCACTAGCCTTTTGTTTTTCAGGCAGGACCTTCCTTTGTAGCACAAGCTGAACTCAGGATCCTCCTGCCTCAGCCTCCTATATACTTGATTACAAGAATGTACTATCACGCTCAATCAGATAACAGCCCCTCTAAGAAGCCTGAGATGGCTAGGTGAGGTTACTCACACCTATCATCCCAACACTCAGGGAGGCAGAGACAGGCGCATCACTGTGAGTTCAAGGCCTGGTCTACAAAGTGAGTCCAGGACAGCCAAACTACACAGAGAAACCCTGTCTTGAAAAACAAAAAGCCAAACCAAAAGCAAAAAATAAGCCTAAGATTACACTCTCCTGATGGGCACACTTTTAACCCCAGCACTCAGAGGCAGAGGCCTCTCAGTGAAATCCAGGCTAAAATAAATTTATAGGCAACTTAAGCTGTGGCTTCTCAGCAGCATCTGCAAGCCCGACGTAGCCAAAAGCTCTCTTCAAAGAGCCTGTCAGTGTGTGCGTGTTCTCTGATGACATGAATCCTAAGCTTAGAAGACAATAAGCATCTCAGGCCTTGGCAACATCACCCACCTGGTCTTAAAGGGGCAGCCACAGCTGAAGCAGAAGAGGGCTTTGGACAGGGAGCCCTGTGCCTGTGGGAAGCAGGCTGAGGAGACAGGGCTGTGAACATCTCTTGGGAGAAGGGTGGTGGCTTGGGCACTGGAACCATGTGAATCGTAACTGGCCAGGCGTGGGCAAAAAGGGTTCCCTAGGTACCAGCCAGATAGAGGCTATGCATGTGAATAGATGGAGGTGGCAGTGGAGCCAGTCTTGAGACAGCGCCCAGTAACTGAAGGCACATAAAGCTAGTCATGAAACAGTGGGCCGTCCATCTACTCTTTTGCCTTATTTTCTCTGGAGAAATCAGCCATTAGGCTATAAAGACATTCGAACAGTCCTACAGAGAGGTCTAGGTGGCAAAGGTTAGATCTTTCGTGCAACAGCCATATAAGTAGCAGCTATATTTCTCAGAAAGTGACCTCAAGAGGCAGTCATGCCCTCAGATGCCTGCAGCTCCTGCTGTGAATGCCTCCATGGGAAAACCTGTGCCGGAGGCCAGGAGCCACACCCAGGTTGATTCCTGAGCCGAGGGAAAGGGAAATCAGAGATCCGTTTTGTGAATGGAAGCTGTGGAGTCTAGGGCGAGTCATCACGCAGCCATAGATCGAGCGTGTGCACTGTGCTGCCGGCACTCTCAGTCCTCAGATGTGCACACCCACCTGCTTCTGGTTCTGTTGTGCTTTCTTGTGTTTCGTCTTGCACCAAAGCTACAGTTTTCATCATTTTGCTGTCAGAGCGTATCGTTATGTCTTACACAATCAGTACTTCTAAATTGCTGTAGTAACTGCAGACTCTGATGCAGCCACTGCTTGTTTTTGTGTTTGGAGGTAGTCTTATTAAGTAGCTCAAGGTGGTTTCAAACCTGATAACCACCTGCCTCCCAAATGCTCTCAGTACAGGTGTACGCATTCCTGGCTTCTTGTTGTGTTGTTTTGGGACAATCTTGATGCAAAGTCCTGGCTAGCCTCAAATTCTGTGTAGCCCAAGCTAGCCTTGCATTTGTGGCTGTCCTCTATATCTGCCTCCTGGGATTCTGGATAGATTTGTACTTTCCCAAATTTAAGCGGTCCTCCCACCTCACCCTCTAGTAGCTGGGCCGTAGGTACCTGCTGCCGTGCCTGGCTTCCAGGTTAACTTTAGAAACACACACACACACACACATACCCTCTTAGCTGTGCATTGTGGCACATGCCTTTAATCCCAGCTCTTGGGAGGCAGAAGCCAGAGCTGGTCTACAGAGTGAGTTCCAGGACAGCCAGGGCCACACAGTAAAACCCTGTCTGGAAAACAAAAACAAGGCTGGGTGCAGTAATGCACCCTTGTAATCCCAGCACTCAGAGAGGCAGAGGCAGAGGCAGGTAGATCTCTGTGAGTTTGAGAACAGCCTGGTCTACAAAATGAGTCTAGAATAGCCAAGGCTACACAGAGAATCCTGTCTCGAAAAAACAAAACAAAAAATAATCTCTCAAAAAACAGTTTCTGGAATTTGTCTCAGTACCTTTGGAGACAGGCATGGTTTGGGCACATTCCAACATTTGGGAAGCTGAGGCAGAAGTTTTTTTTTTTTTTTTTTTTTTTTTTTTGAGACAGGCTTTCACTGTGTAGATGAAGCTGGTCTCAAATTCAGAGATCCACCTCCATCTGCCTTCCAAGTGCTAGAATTAAAGGCTTACACCACAGTGGCAGACTGAGGCAAGAGATTGTAAATTCAATGCCAGCCTGAGCAACTAAGCAAGGCTGTCTCAATGTTTTAAAAATTAAGTTTTAATTTTTTTAAAAGGGCAAAAAGTATAAATCAGTGTAAAGTACTTGCTTGGTGTACTCTGCCAGGCTCTTCATTCGGCACGTGTGTCCTGGTCTTCACCCGTGCAGACTCAGGAAGACCATAAATATCAAAAGCACACACAGACTTAGGTGCTTGAAGAAAAGAAGCAGTAATCTGGGCTGAGGAAGCTATGGTAGCAAGGCTCTGAGCGGGGCTGGCTCTGTGGGGTCAGCGTGCTGCGCTGAGCGCTGAAGGGTCCAGGCAGTTTTGCAGGTGGTCTGGTGAAGCACACCCCAGGCAGGCAACCTGGGCAGTCAGGGAGGGCCCAGCTGGGCGTCTCAGGAACAGCAGGTTGGCAGGGTAAGGGCGGAGCTGTGCGGAGGGTCCTGAAGCCCAGCCAGGGTTTGTGGAGCTAAAAGTGTCACATTCTAGTGAGCCTTCGAGACACTGGAGTGCTTTTCAAGCCCGAGCAGCTTCCCGAGGCCTTTATTTAAGCAGGTGAGCGAGCACCGGTTGTGCTGCTAATCAGCCTCCACTTCCTCCGCAGCAAAAAAGGGAGAACCTGCCCCCGCTGTGTCTCATCCCCACAGTGACGTCACCCCGGGAGGAGCAGCAGCTCCTGGCCAGCACCTCCAAGGTAAGGCCTGGAGCCCTGGGGGCTGGAGTGGGGCTCAGCCGTGCTCGCTCTCCTGACTCCATTCTTGCCTCCCCTCCAGCCCGTGGTGAAGCTCCTGCACAACCGCAGTAACAACAAGTACTCCTATACCAGGTGAGTGCTGCGGGGCGAGGGCGGAGGGCGCGTCTGTGTCCACAAGGCAGAGGCCTAGCGCACAGCTCAGCTGCCCAGGCGGGGACTGTGACCAGACACCAAGAGACCACAGAACGCCTGCCTGGTGAATGCCCTGTCCTACCTGTACCTCCTGTCATCACTAAGTGAGGTTTAAGTCAAGACTCGATAGTGGCTAGCATCACCTAGTTCCTCATTTCCCAACAGGACTGGTCTCAGCGTTAGCCTCCCCTCACTCCCAATGGTGTGGGAAGTGTTAGTCTCCGTCTAGAGATATGGTGGCACAGGAGCTAAAGTAGGCACTGAGCCTAATGTTGCTCAGTTAAAATGTGGCAGAGCTGGGGTGCCTGGTGGTAGCCTGAGGGCCTGCAGCAGGTGCCTCTGCTGTACAGGGATTTGCCCAGCAGATGCTTCCCTTCTGAGGCCTACACAGTTGGAAATGCCCTGCTGGGCAGGGCTGGAGTGCTGGGAATCTGGGCCCCGCTGAGGGATCACCTAAGGCCTGCTGGCCCCTGGTCCTCAGCACTTCAGATGACAACTTACTGAAGAACATCGAGCTGTTTGACAAACTAGCCCTGCGCTTCCATGGGCGGCTGCTCTTCCTCAAGGACGTCCTGGGTGACGAGATTTGCTGCTGGTCTTTCTACGGGCAGGGCCGAAAGATCGCCGAAGTGTGCTGCACCTCCATAGTCTATGCTACGGAGAAGAAGCAGACCAAGGTCAGAGGGGGTCAGGGAGGGCTGGGGGGTGGGGCTGGGGGTCAGAGGGGGTCAGGGAGGGCTGGGGGGTGGGGCTGGGGGTCAGAGGGGGTCAGGGAGGGCTGGGGGGTGGGGCTGGGGGTCAGAGGGGGTCAGGGAGGGCTGGGAGGTGGGGCTGGGGCCCTGGACAGAGGCAGGTCAGCGGGTCAAGGGAAAGATCTTTTTGGTGGGCATCAGGGACTAGAGTTCTAGGTCTTGGCTTTGTAGCTTGGGAAGGCCACCTCACTCAAGTGACCTCAATTTCTCTATGAAAGGGAGCTATTAGATTAGCGCCAGGTTCTGTTTTGCATGACCATGGTTTGGGGGCTGGGGATTGAACCCGAGGCCTTTTTTTAGAGCACGGTTTATTTATTTGCTTGGCTTTGCCGTCCCCCCCGTTTTTTAAGGATTTATTTATGTGCATGAATGTTTTACCTGCATGTATATAAATTCACCATATATGTGCCTGGAACTTGTGGAGGGCAGAAGAGAGCATTAAATTAATGGAATTAAAGTTACGTATGGTTGTGAGCAACCATGTGGTGCTGGGAAATGAACCTGAATCCCCTGCGAGAGCAGCAAGTGCTGTTAACCACGGAACCATCTGGCCAGCTTTGTAAAGCAGGACTTATTGTGAACAGTGGAGTGGGTTCAAAGCTGTTTGCAGCTCCCAGTATAGCATGCAGGTTTGGAAGCATGTATGCTTTTTCTGTATGGAAAATCCACAGAGCTGGGTCCGTTATGCATGTAATCCCAGCACGCAAGAGATTGAGGAAGGAGGAGTATGACTTAAAGGCTATCTTGGGCTGCATAGTAAGACCCTATCTCAAAACCTGTCCCCCTCAAAAAAAAAAATCCATGCTTCACTTTGGAATCTCAGAAGGTCCATTACAAAGAGCAGGTATTTATTTTTACAGTATTTCAGGACCTCATGCAACCAAGCTAGTGCTGTACCACTGAGCCACTTCCCCAAACCTTTTGCTTTTTCACTTTGTTTTAAGACAGTCCTGCTAAGCTGCACAGGCTGGCCTTGAACTTGCAATCCTTCTGCCTCAGCTTTGTCAGTAACTAGAATTATAAAGTTAGGTTCTTAAACATCTCAGGATAGGACAGGCATGGTAGTGCACACCTTTAGCTCAACACTCTGATGCCGAGACAGACAGAGCTCTGTAATTTGAAGGGGCTGCACAGTTAAATCTTGTCATTAAAGAAAAAAACTAAACCAGAACCCTCAAGCTCATGCTTCTGAGCTTGAATGTGGTAGCCACGGGGGGCTATTTCCAGTGCCCAGAGCTGGGGAGATGGCTCTGGTTAAGAGCACTGGCTGCTCTTCCAGAGGACTCAGGTTTGCTTCCCAGCACAGACCCAGAGGCTCACAATCCAGTCCCCGGAGATTCAGCACCCTCTTCCGGCCTCCAGTGGCACACAAACACCCATACATATAAAAATGAATTAGTTCAAATTTAAAACGTCTCAGTACCCTATCTGTGTTAGGCACTGACACAGACTGCAAGCCATAGACACAACGCATTGAGCAGAGTGAAGTCCCGCCTCAGTATCGTGTGAATCTTGTCCTCTTCCCTGTCAGCTAATGAACTTACGCTTTCGGATCCAAACCACATACCTTTTCTCTTTGGATACCTTTGCTCACGAAATTGCAATGTAGCTGCCCTAGACAAAATTGGTCAGACTCCCTTTTTAGCTGCACAAAGGCAGCTCATAGAACACTGGATGCAGAGCAATGCTGTACCCCTCCCCCATCGCGTCCCCTAGCTGATATTAGCCTGGTGCGTGTCACTTAGTGGAGGTACTGAGAAACATTGATCAAAGGCACGGGATATACCCCAGCTTCCAGGAGTTTTTCCCCCCTGCAATTAGGAAGCTAGGACGACAGAAACGATTAGAATGCAGCTTCAAGAAGAGGGTGTGGTAGTGTACGCCTATAATCCCTCCTGACTAGAAGAGCATCTTACTTAGTTGTACTGGCTGGCCTTGTGCAGGATTATTGCAAGCTTAAGGCCATCTTGGGCAACCCATTGAGACTTGTCTAAAAGTGGTTAATTCAGTAATAAACCAAAAAGGGTCTGGGTGTTGCTCAGCAGAACTAGTCCAGGGTGCGTGAGACTCCGGGTTCAGTGCACAGTACTGCAAAGATGGAAAGCCTGCCAGCATGCCATTTCCCTACCGTTCCCCTCGGTTTTTGTTTTTGTTTTTGTTTTTTTTTTTGATTTTTTTTGCGTAGTGTTCTGCCTGCATGTACACCTGCACGCCAGAAGAGGGCACCAGATCTCATTACAGATGGTTGTGAGCCACCATGTGGTTGCTGGGAATTGAACTCAGGACCTTTGGAAGAGCAGCCAGTGCCCTTATCCTCTGAGCCATCTCTCCAGCCCCTCCCTCTGTGTTTCTTCATCACTCTATCTTGGTATTTGAGACATTCTTGTCTTTCTGCTGCTCTTCACTCTGCTTTCTCTAGCTATCTGCCTTCCTCTCTCAAGTTGGTAAAATACTGTATTCCCAGCAAGGCCTTGCCTGAACTCCCTCCTGGAAGATGAGCGCTCCGGGAAAGGCCATTCTCGTCCCCCTTTCCTTCTGACTTTCTGCATAAAATGTCAACATCTGGTTTACTGTCTGTTTTAGGAAGAGGGAACCTGGGCCCTGCTCTAGACGTCCAGCATGCTGAGGGCAAGCTTTAGTTACTGCTGCTATATTCCGGATGCGTAGAACCTGCCCGGGAGAGTGGCAGGTTCTCGGGGCTTACTAAACGAAAGAGCATCCCGAGAGACTGGGCACTGGGGAAGAAAACCAGCCTAACTGCCTCCAGGGCCTGGAGGGGAGCCCACAGGAGCCCTGGGAAAGCGCTGTGGGTGCTGGCCTTTTGCAGGTGGAATTTCCTGAGGCTCGGATCTTCGAGGAGACACTGAACATCTTGATTTATGAAACTCCCCGTGGCCCAGATCTGGCTCTCCTGGAGGCCACAGGGGGTGCCGCTGGAGGTGGCGGGGCAGGCCGAGGGGATGATGAAGAGAACCGAGAGCACCGTGTCCGGAGGATCCATGTCCGCCGCCATATCACCCACGATGAGCGTCCTCACGGCCAACAGATTGTCTTCAAGGACTGACCTTTGGTGGCTCGCCGGCCTTCCTCTTGCTTCTGGGACCCAGTCCCTCTCTTTGCCCCGGCTCTGCTGGCCAAGTCGTGGGTCTGTTCTCTGTCCCTTCGTTGCATGCTGTGTTCGGTGAGGCCCTTTCCAGTCATGCTACTCACTGCTAACAACACGGTACATTCCAGCATTCCACCTGCTGGGCTCTTCAGAAGCCGGTACCCGCCCTCTCCCACACCCGTGCTCTGGCACCTTTCTCTCACCCTCTGGTTTAGGATGGTGCAGAACCCCCTTTCCCTTCTGTTAACACATTGACCACACATGTAGAGAAACCTCAGTACACCAACCACATTCCAAGCTGCCTTCCGCCGTTGCTCCCCGCCTGCCTCACCCTACCTCCTTAACTTTGTACTAGGCTGGCCTGGACCTGGACCAGCTCGGCTGTATTGATCTGTTTCATATTATTTATTATTTTGATTTTCTATTAAATTATTGGAATAAAGTTGAGCTGAGGGTCTGCTGCTGTCGGGTGAGGGGTGCAAAGATGGCTTGTGTGACAGGAATGCCTGGCTGTTAGCATGGGAGAAACGTGAGCCCCTGCCCCAAGCCCTAGCCTGGGACTGGGAAGGAAGGAGTCAGGGGTTAGGAGAGGGTTCAGAAGTTGTATTTCAGTGCTGGCTGAGCGAGCCATACCCTCCTGCCCCTCCCGTTGGAGAGGAGGTCCTGACCGTCACTCAAACTGTCCTTGAGTGCAGCGTCACGCCAGCCTGGACCTGGAAGGGGACAGCTTCTTTCAGGGGTCCGGTGCAAAGACAAAGTCAAGAGCTTGGCGTTCTGCCCCGGCCACATTGGGGTGCCAGAGGTCCACAATGAAGACCACTCGAGGTCCATCTTCAGGGGATCCTGGGACACACAGGGGTGGAGACAGCAGCTGGTACAAGCACTTCTGTGCCAGGGCATTCACATCAGGTACAGAGGAGAGCAAACAGTGGCAGGCCCTAGCCGGTGTTGTTCTTGTGAGGCAGGGTGTCCTCACGCAGCCCAGCTCTTGAACTCCCCAGCCTCCTGCGCACAGTGCTGAGTTCATAGGGGAGTGGCACCACAGCTGGCATTGTTCTAACCCTTTATTTTGATAACCACCTAGGGAGCGCAGACAGTCTAGCTCATAGGCCTGTGCTGACAGCCCACACCTCATGCAGTCACCTGGCAAGGAAGGCAGGTGCCCCTTAGGTGATGGGAAGAGCTGTGATTGGCCCAAGGCCGTGCAGCCCCAGAATGGTGCCTCTGAGACAACATGGCCGGAGCTCCTCAGCTCTGTGGTCCCCGGCCCAGCAGAACGGGGGGGGCCCTCTTACCGTTATGAGCCACCGTGTGCAGGAAGGAGTCATCCACCAGGAGGCAGTGCCCTTCAGCCCAGCACTGGGGCTCACCACCAACCACCAGCTCGCAGCCAGGGGGGATCTTCAGGCCTGTGAGGAGAGGACGGACATTGGGCCTCACAGGCCAAATTGTGTGGTCTTCTCAAAGGTGAGGGAGAACATTCACAATTGTCCTGTCTGAAGGACACAGACAGGCTGGAGAGTGCCGCTATGGGAAGTACATCTGTCGTTTGGAGAAAAGCTCCCCTGGGCAGTCTCCTTCCGGACTTTCTGTCAGTTCAGCCCGAGAGCCTTCTATGTGCTGGGCACTTCCAGCCGGACCCCAAAACCTTGGTCCAATGTGCTGAGAAAACTGTTGGCTCAGTTTTCTCAACATGACTAAGGCTGAAAGGCCAGCATGTGCATGCTGTCTGCAGGAACAGCCAGAGAGCTCTCATGAGTCAGCGCGGGGGTTTGGACTTGATTCTGAGGCCCATGGGCCCCAAAGCACAAGATGCACCCAGCTGACAGCACACAGATTTGGGGTGAGCCAAAGTCATAGCATAGAAAAACAACCACGGCATTTGCTTCTTTCCCAATTTTCTTTCGATATTTAAAACATTAGAAAGAAAATGTCAATCCAGGTGCAGAGGTGCACGGCTGTAATCCTAGCACTTAGGGAGGCAGAGGCAGGCTGATCTCTCTGGTTCGAGGTCAGCCTGGTCTCCAAGGCAGGTCCAGGACAGCCAAAGATACACAGAGAAACCCCATCTCCATAAACCTAAATAAGGAGCCTAAATAAAGTAGGCCAAATGTGATGGCACACACCTTCAATCCCAGCACTCAGGAGGCAGGAGGAGGCAGGTCTCTGTGAGTTTGAGGCCAGCTGGTCTATATTTAGAGTTCCAGGCCAGGACTGCATAGTGAGACACCCTGTCTCAATAAACAAGTGGGGATGGGGGGTAGGGGGGCTAGAATATTTCACTATACTTCCTGAGACTAAATTAAAAATAATAATAATATCAAGACCCAGGCTTCTCTCAAACTTGGGGTCCTTGCCTCAGCCTCCCAGGTGCTGAGATTACACAGGCAAGCACGCTGTGCCTTCCTCATGGAGAAGATTCTGAGAAGAGAGGCATGATGGGAACCATAGTGCAGAAAGACCCAATGGCAGAGAAGAGGTGGGGAAGGAGGAAATGCGGAGGCAAAGGTTTGTGGACAGGCTATACTCACCCAGATGGCATCTAACCCGAGCATTGGTGGGTCCACAGCGGCCCTCCAGCCGGGCCCCAGGCAGGAGAACAGAAAAGCCAGCATTGCCGAAGGTGTTGGCACTCATGAAGCTGCGCAGGCCCCTCAGAGCGCGGTAGGCTCCCGGGCACCGCCGGCAGTTGCTGGGTTGGCACTTGCCCGCTTGGTATAGCAGGAGCTGGTAGCACCCAGGGGCCAGGGGTGGGGACCAGCCCCGAGGCAGAGGAGTCGTCCCTGAGAAGTCCCAGCTCACAGCCCCAAAGTCCCGCAAAATGGCCGGGAAGCTGCTCTGTAGGAGCTCCACGTCATGCCTCTGGGCGTCACGTGGCACAAAGGGGGACGAAGGCAGGTCTGGCAGGAAAAGTAGGCCTGGGCGCTGAATGCCTAGGACCCCTGTCCCTCCTGCGAGGCCGGAGCCCCCCTGAGCTGCCCGCCTCACTCTGCCCATCCCAGCCCAGGAGTAGCGCCTGGCGTAGGCCCGAAGCCGCCGGCTCACTAGACCTTCTGCCCTGGGTCCTTCTCCAGGATCCCCAGAGCCCCTCGGGCCGGCCTGGGAGCACACATCAGGCATCCCGCCAACGCCCCCAGGTCGGCTCCCAGACCCCAGGGCCTGCAGGTCCTGGGAGCCCAGGCGGTAGCAGTACCAGAGGAACAGAGAAGTGAGAGCTCCGAGGAGCACAGTGAGCGCCGAGGAGCCTAGGGGCAGCGGCCATGGCAACATGATGGGTAGAGAGGCCCTGGCCAGGAGGCCTCCTGCGTCTTCCAGACCCCAGCTCCCGGGGCCCCCCAGGTCTCCACCTGTCCCCTCCATGGCTGCTTCCTGGTTCCCCCCCTTCCACATGCCCACTCCTGTTCCCGCCTTTCTCCTGCAGGCTCCCCAGCAGACCTTCCCCCCTTCCCCCCAGCCCTCTCTCCTCTCCCTTTTCCTTCTCTGTTTTGACTGTCTCCACTCTCAGATCGCTCTAGTTCTCTCTCTTCCTTCTCCTTCTCGCAGGCTCCTCTCCCTCTCCTCCCTCTCCACCTTCAGGCTCCCACTCTCCACTCCGCTCCTGCCTCCCTTTCCCTATCTGCCCGGTCTTTGGGTCTCTTTCTTCCAGCTCCCCCTGACAGCAGGGGTCCCTCCTCCACCTGGCCCTCCTTTCTCCTTCCTCTTCCCTCTCTCCTTGTCCTGTCTTCTCCCTCGACCGGGTCGGATCCGTCCTCTCTGGTTCCCGGATCTCCCACACACCCCTTCCTGGGCTCCCACTCACTCTGACGTCACTCCTTCCCGCAGCCCTCTCTGCCTAGCTACCCGCGACCCTTCCCAGAGGCAGCCACAGCCCAGCCCCGGGGGTCGGGGGGCGCTGGGGGAGGGGAGACCCCTCCCTAGATTCGCCTCCCTGGGCTCCCACCCCCAACCGAGCGCCACGTGGGGTACAGGGGCACCGGGCCAACCTCCAGCCGCCCCGCAATGCGAAAAGAAGGGCGGGGCGGACCCGGGGGCGGGGCGATGAGGCCGGTGCTCTCGGGACTGCGAGTCGGGCCGTGGGCCTGCGGGTCCCTGGAGGGGTCGGCCTGGGGCTCTCCGCTCCCCCGAAGCCAGCCCCGGGCTGGACGCGGGATGGCGAACGCGGCCCCAGCCAATCACGGGCCCCGAGGCCCGCCCGCGCGGGCGGAGCCGGGGAGCTGTCCGCGCGCCGTGGTGCTGAAAGGGCGCCCGCTCTCGGCGCCGGCCCAGCCGGGAGGTCGCCGGTGGCCGCCGCCCGGCCGCAGGCCGCCGGCAGACCGTGTGCAGGAACGGGGAGGGAGGGGGGGTCCCAGCTCGCACCCCTCAGCCTCCTTACAAACGTGGACACGCCCCTTCCTCCTGGGGGAGGGTCGAGCCCATCCCACCTGAGCGTCGGTAAAGGGCACAGGGAAGGCCCTCGGGGAGGTCCGGGTGTGAACAGAGGACATACTGGACAGGCCAGGAGGGCGCGAACCAGGCTGTGCCACCCCCCCCACACACACACCCGGCACCCTGGCAAGACCAGGTGCAGATTCCAGATGTGCTGGAATGGCGCCGGGAGGGAGCCTAATGACTGCTGGGACCAGAGTTTCCTCTCGCTCCCCTAGGGGCCTCGGAGTGCAGACTACGGTCCTGGCTCGGGATCCCTCCTTCCTCCGTCCGCACTTCCTCCTCCTCCTCCTCCCGCAGCGGAGAATAAACCCTAGGCCCCTCCCTTCGCCCGTCCCCAGGATCTGACGTGGGCTTGACACCTTTCTCAGCTTCTCCCTCCCGCAGCTCCAGTGGTCCAGCTTCGGCCTCCCTGGTTCCGCAACCCTTTCCCTCTCCCTCTCCGCGATAAGCCCCGGTAGAGCGCCGTTAGGGCCCTCTGGATCCTCAAGGCCAGCCTGCGCCCCCGGAAGCTGCCTTCTTCCTCCCACTTCCCCCGGAGGGCTATCCATCCATCCCGATGGACCCCAGCACCCGAACAAGGGGCTAACCTTCGGCCCTCTCGGCCCCACCCCCCCGCAGCGGGAGCCGCGCCCCCCTTTGCCGTAGATCGGAGAGCAGAGGATAAAGATTGAGCAAAAGGGGGCGGGCTCCAAGCAACCCCTAGGCCAATTCCGCTCCTCCATCCCAAAGGGAGAGAAATTGTCTTCCTTTGCTGACCCTTAGCAGGAAAACAAAATTAGAGGAAAAGATAAAAGGACGCGGAGGGAAAAGTGACAACTAGATTCTTGAGAAGAGCCACAGAGGAGAGAAATTAGGGTGAGTCGCCATGGGGACTCCCAAGGCCCAGCACCCGCCGCCTTCCCAGCTGCTGCTCCTAATTCTGCTGAGCTGTGCCTGGATTGAGGGTAAGGACACGTGAGGGTGGGCCCTGGGAAGGCCCTCGGGGTCTTTCACCTTCTATCTCTGAGCAGACTGAGTCTTCCGAGCTTGTGGGGGAGGGGAGGGGCACAGTTGACTGCGAAGGGGCAAGCCAGAGCTTCTGCCTGGCACACCGGAGCCCTTGAACTCCTAATATTAAGGAGATGGGGAAATGAAGAAGGGGAGCTTTCCGTTGTGTCTTGGGGGTTAAATCCAGGGAGAGGAGCTGGAGGAAGTTGGGTGGATGTCTGCGGAGGCGGTAGAAGCAGTCAGGGTACCTGGGTGGGAGATGGAGGTGCTGGGAGAGACGCCAGGCGCTGCACACACACAAATGTTCTCGGACATATGGACAAAGACAGATGAACACAAGTGGGGGTATTCAATCCCTGACTCTACTGATCCCCAGCCCGGCTCTAGAGTAGACAGCAGAGACTGCAGAGAGAGAGAGAGAGAGAGAGAGAGTCTGCAGAGGCAGAAGCCCCAGAGAAAGCTGGCACTGCGGAAGCAAGGTCTGGGGTGCTGTTAGACTCTCCTCAGAGTCCTGGGATTGGGGGAGCACTTCAGTGGGGAGGAATGGAAAGCAGTCCCAAAACCCCCCGTTCTGCACATCCTGCTAGAGCTGTCCAGGGTTAGTCCTAGCTGAGGCTCTCACCGGAGGCCCAGAGACCGGGAGCAGGGACTGATGAGTGAGAGGGCAGATTGGAGCCATTCCTCCAATCTTGGCTCTCAGCCCAGCCTGGGACCCCTCTCAGTGTCTGCTAGGAAGTGCTCTGGGAAAGATCTCTCCAGATAAGGAGGGCATGGAAGGAAATGATTCACCGGCCTTCCCCCCCACCCAGGTCTGCCCCTGAAGGAAGATGAGATGATGCCAGAGCCTGGAAGTGAGACTCCTACAGTATCCTCTGAGGACCTGGCTGAGCTGCTCCATGGGGCTTTGCTGCGGAAGGGCCCAGAGATTGGCTTCTTGCCGGGTGAGGCTCCCAAAGTGGCATAAAAGTAGAAGGAGAAGCCAGGTCTCTGTGACATGGAGTGAGTGTCTGGCCCGGGGGAAGGCAGGTTGAGAGAGTTCAGGCAAATCAAGACCCCTAGGAAGCCAATGAAATTCAGAGGGGGCAAGTGAAGAGAGTCAAAGCTGGCCCTAGACAGAGCCAGAGATAAGAGCAGGATGAACAGTCAAGAGAAGGTCATATGCATATATATATATAGAGAGAGAGAGATGTAAATTCAGAGAACCAGAGTCACAAAAATGGTGAGAAAAAACAAACAAACAAAAAACGATATACAACTAGCAGCCGATGCAGGATCATAAAACCAGACAGCAATAAGAATACTGAGCAGAGAAAAGCTCCGGAGAGAGCTAGACAGAGAAGAGAGAGAGGGGTAGGCAGGAGCGAGTGCCAGATTTGGGGGTGGGGAGAGGCTCAAGAGGGCTGTCAAGGCTGTGGTGGAAAAACAAAGGGAGCTTTGGCTGCAGAATCTTGAGAGAATGTGGGGGGCCTGTGTGAGTAAGGGGGAAATGGGAGCCGTGCCCTGTGAGGATGCTTGCGGTCTTGTTTCATTCTAAGCTGTTCCCTACCCCTATGGGCCAATTTGTTGCTCCTGTGCCCTGACTCCCCTCAAACTATCTCAGGATCTGACCCAGACCCCACACTAGCCACCCCTCCAGCCGGCCAGACTCTTGCAGCGCCCTCCCTGCCACGTGCCACTGAGCCAGGGACAGGGCCTCTGACAACAGCTGTCACCCCTAAGGGGGTCAGGGGGGCAGGCCCCACCGCACCAGAGCTGCTGACCCCGCCCCCTGGAACTACAGCCCCGCCCCCACCTGGCCCCGCCTCCCCGGTCCCACCCCTCAGGCCCGAGGGAGGAGAGGAGGAAACCACCACCACCATCATCACCACAACAACCGTCACCACTACTGTCACCAGCCCAGGTGAGATGGTAGTAAGGGGATGGAAGAGCCCACGTGGGGGTGGACGGGCGGGGGGAGCCGCTTGGCTCGCGTGGAAGCAGGAGCTTTGGGTACAGGTCACAGAGGGGCTTCTGCGGACTTCCATCCATCCTGTAGTTGGGGAAGGAAAGCCTCAGGAGAGGCAGAAAGGGGGCACTGGATAAGGAGCGTGAGAGGTGCCCCAGAAGGGGCTTGGCTGGTTGGGCAAGCACACAGGGGCTCCCGGTCCCAGGCACTTCTACCTCTTCAGTTCTTTGCAATAACAACATCTCGGAGGGGGAGGGGTTCGTGGAGTCTCCGGATTTGGGGAGCACCGCCAGCCACTCTGTGGAGCTCCTAGATTGCACCTACAGCATCCTCGTCTACCCTGGCTACGGCATCGAGATTCAGGTAATTTTCTCTGGTACTTGTCGAGGGCCCCTAAGACTGGCCTGGGAATCGGTGAACCCGTTTTCTGACTTGGATGGTCCCGAGACTTCTAGAGTTCTGCAGCATGGGTGGTTTCCCGGAGGCTGTCTCCCTGCTGACTTGGCCTGGCCTGCCTCTATCTGGCTTCCCTAGGTGCAGACACTCAACCTGTCTCAGGAGGAGGAGCTTCTGGTGCTGGCCGGTGGGGGGTCCCCAGGCCTGGCCCCCAGGCTCCTGGCCAATTCCTCCATGCTGGGAGAAGGACAGGTCCTTCGGAGTCCGACAAACCGGCTGCTCCTGCACTTCCAGAGTCCTCGAGTCCCGAGGGGCAACGGCTTCAGGATTCACTATCAGGGTGAGGAGTCTGAAAGGCCCCTGGAGGGACAAGAGCCACGTGGGCTAGAGAAGACATCTCCAGAGCCCTTCTAACTCAGGGCACTGAGAGGCTCTTCCTCCTGCGTGGGACCCCATGAGGGCAGGACCCTCAAAAGGCACACATGTATATTTTTCTCTCATATTCTTGGATCTGCAAATGGGGATGAATGAACCCAAGTAGGGATCCATTTATTCGGCTCGGTGAATTTTTACTGAGTACGTACTTCATACCAGGCTCTGTGTTTGCCTTGGGGCGGGGGATGAATAAGCTTGCTGCAAGTCTGTCTCTAAGGAGCTGAGGATCTGATTAGAAAGAGATAGGTAATCGGACTGGTGATGTCTGTGCGGTAAGGACTCCGATGGAGGGTGCTCAGGCGAGGGGAGCAAGCATCAAAAGGGACCAAATGTTTTCTAAGGAATCTAGGAACAGCTTCTTGAAGGAGGTGATAACTAAGGGGGAAGGGGAGAGGAAGAAAGGGAAATAAGCAACTGTCTGACGGGTTGATGCCGAGTTCCGAGTTCCGGAGAGGAGAGAAAATGTGACCCTTAGAAAGGTGAAGCGCCTCAGCAGGGAAGGCAGAATGGTCCGCACTGTGTCACCTGCGGTAGCATATTTTACCTTTCTGTGCCTCATGGCTCCATCTGAAAACCGGAAGTTAGAATACTTCGTGGGGAGTGTTGCTAGGACGATCTGGTGAGGTGGTGCCTGAGGACGGGGTCTGGGACACAGGGAGGCCTCAGAAATGTCAGTCAGTGCCACCACAGCCAAGGCAGAGAAGGAGGCGAAGAGTGGATAAACGGAAAGGCTACCCTGGGGACTTCGGGGGACTTTAATCTGTAGGTGAGAGGCAGACAGTCGAAACAGCACCAGCAGGAAAGTGACACTCTTGGGTTTGCCCTTTTGGCAATTTCTTCTGACTTCCAGGGCAGGTCTGGGGGGAGGGTTTCATGTACCCACACATGGACAGGCCACACAGGTAAGCACCCGTGCTATCCTGCGTGTGTTGGGGGAGCCTTCTCACACTGCACACGCATTCTGTCTGGCACACGTACATGTGTGTAAGCTAAGGGGCTCAGCCAGTGTCCCCAGTCCAGTCATGGCTGTCCTCTCGGAGGTCTCTCCATGTGCCCTTAGAGACGGGAGACACCATCTCCTGGCTCCATGTATTCTTCTTCCCGGAGACCTTGCGCACCGTATGAGGGCCCTTCCTCATCCCCGGAGGGTCAGTTGTGCGAGGCAGATGCTCCCCCCCACCAGGCCTGTTGGAGAGACTGGTGATCTGGGGCTTGTATTTGACGCCAGGGACCTGAGTGTTGGAGACAAAGCGTGCATGCCTTGGGAGCCAAGGGCTATACATCATTTGGAGAAAAAAAGTAAAAAAAAAACTACCCACTGGCTCCTTTAAGCAGCCATTTCCCTGGGGCATCAAAACTAGGGCTCCCGGGCTAAGTGGGGCACTGAGGGGAGCGGGGCTACTATACAAAGGGGACTTGCTTACCCGCCTTGGTCCTTCCTTATTTGCAGCTCCTGCAGGTATCTTTAGGACAGAGGTGCTGCCTCAGCCCCTGTTAACCTGCTCTAACTGTGGCCTCGTGTCCAAAGCGCCAGCCCAAGTCCAGCAAATGTGCCCACGGGCACAGGCCTTCCCCTCACAAAGAGAGGACCCAGTCAGCTCCATCTCTCAGAGGAGGGAAAAGGTCTGAGACACCCGGTTCCCAGTGTGAGATCAACTTGCTCGGGCGCTGTTTCAGTCTCATAGTGATAACAGATAATGGGCAACGTGATGAGAGAAAATTACATACGTAGAATCGAACGCAGACAAGACCTCATGGGAGCAGGGAAAGTCAGGGAGGCTTCCTGGAAGAAGTGGTACTTAAGTTACTCTCTGAAGCGTCAGAAAGAGACCAGAAAGCCTTGCATGTAGGGACCCAGGCGTGAGCAGAAATACGGAGGTGGTCTGTCTGTGATGGTGCATGCCATATCACTCAAGCTCGCTGGATGCTGAGGCAAGGAGGTACAAGAATTCAGTGCTGGCCTGGGCTGCATCGTGAGATCTTGTCTTGAAAACTCAAAGGTTAGCCGCGTGTCAGTGGTGCACACCTTTAATCTTTGCACTCAGGAGACAGAGGCAGCTGAGTCTCTGTGAGTTCAAGATCAGTCTGGTCTACAGAGAGAGTTCCAGGCTAGCTGAGGCTACATACTCAGCCCCTGTCTCAAAAACAAGACAGAAGCCCCAAGGGCTGGGGGTTTAGTTTATGGTGAAGCATGTGCCTAACATGCACAATGTCCAGGATTTAATCCCATCACCAGAAAAAAGGCGGGGGACAAAACAGCAAACGGTCACAGGATGTGTTGTGTAGGACCTCTGGGCCTCGGGAGCTGAGTACTAACTCAAGGACTGGGCTGGACCTGGCTGGGGAAGAAGGGGCCAGAACATCAAGCTAAAGCATTCAGACTTGGCTCTGTTGGCCGCAGGCGTTTACCAAACCTGCTGGTTTTAGAGGACTGTTTTTATGTCTGCTTGCCTTAGTAGTCTGGAGACTCTGGAAAGGCAAGGTATGGTTTGTTTTGTTTTGTTTTCTTCCTGTCTGCTCCCATAGGCCAGGTAGGTAAATGCTTGATGAGTTTTGCTATGTGAAAGGGATAGGTCTCTGACAGAATGCGGAAGGCCCCAGAGTCAGCAAAGACAAAGCCTTCTGCTGACTAGAGCCGGCCTGGGCCTCCTACAAGGCACAGCCTTGGAAACTGAGCGTGGTGATGAGGTTTTCTAGAGGCTGGGGCAGGAGAATTGAGAGATTGAGGCCAGCCTGGGATACATAACAAGACCTTGTTTCAAAACCAACCTGGCCCCACCTTCCTCCCTCCCAAATAATTTCAAGAGGCTTTGGGAAAGAATGCAAGCAACACAGCTGTGCAGAATGCATGCAGGGACACCCACAGCCAACAGCAGGGAGTGATCACTGCAGGACAGAATGGCTTGAATGTGGACTAGCAGGTCACTGTTGCTGGGGGAAAGCCCTAATCTGAGGTTCGAGGAAGTCGGTGCAAAAAAAAAAACGAGGTTACACGGTTCTCAGTACGAGAGAATTCAGTGCAAACCAACTTCTTAAGGAAAACAGTTCCTACGGAGCCCTCCATTCCACTAGGGGATTCGCTCAGTGGTGCTGGATATCAAGATTTTAAGTCAAACATTACTAAAGCTGTTTCTTGTGGCTAGCCTGGCTGAAAGCCCCGTGCCCCTCCATACAAGAAAATCTGTGAAAGAAAACGCCACGAAACATTTCACATGCGGGAGCCTCAGCCTCTCCCTCTAGACAGGGGCGCGTGCACTCTTTCTCTGCCTACCCCTAAAACTGCGCAAACCGAGCCGGAAGCTGAGCCATCGGTGCAGAGGCTATTCTTTCTTAGTGCTGGTGAGAGCTCAGGGTGGTCCATTGATTTGCCTGAGGGTCTCATGACCAATAAGGCTGGGCTCTAAAATAACTCTTACCTATAAACGAGGACCAAAGCGGGTAAACAACAAAGACCAGAGAAATGCGCTCGTTGATGTTGCTCTTCCGGAGGCAGCGGGTCAGTGAAAAGAGTTTGCTTCCCTGCAGCATACACTGCAGGGCGGAGTCTGTTCCCTGGGAGTAGGGGATGGGGGGGGGGTTCGTGTGAGAATTTGCTGTGGGTCAGCAGCGCCTCTCCCTCTTCCTTGACCTGTCCAGCATACCTCCTGAGTTGTGGCTTCCCACCGCGGCCAGCCCACGGGGATGTGAGCGTGACAGACCTGCACCCTGGAGGCACTGCCACCTTCCACTGTGACTCAGGGTACCAGCTGCAGGGCGAGGAGACCCTCATCTGCCTCAATGGCACCCGGCCAGCCTGGACTGGGGAGCCCCCCAGCTGCACAGGTGAGGCTCTCATTGCAGGACTTCTGTCTCGGGGGGAGGGGGCCGGGGGTGGCGGCTGGGCTGGGAAGTCGCCATCTTTGGGGAGAATCCGTCTTGAAGAAGTTTGTAGCTGCAGGGTCTCTCCAAGGAGGGTCTCCATTCTCGGGGAACCTCCATCCTTGTCTGGGCATCTTGGGATGCCCCGGTTGGCGCTTGCCGTCTGGTTACTGCTCTAGGCGCCCTTTCTTTGGAGAGCCCTCCATTTCAGTGAACCATGTTTGGGGTCCCAGGCCGGTAGATCTTGGTCCTAAGAGTTTCATCCTGCAATCCTTCCACCAAGCTTTAAATGCTTAAAGCTCGGGCTTCTAGCCTCCGGGCTTCTCGTCTGAGAGTTTCGATTTTGAGGCTCCTTGCCTCAAGGTGCCCGCCTCTCCAGAGGCTTCATTTTAGCAGTAGCTCTGTGCGTATGGTATGGTTCTATTTCAGACTAGGCGGCAGTCTGGAGAAGGTCCTGTCCCTCTGCTAAATGTGTGGGGTGGAGGCCATCCTGGCCGGTACCTACCAAGCTCTAGAGTCGGGCCTGAGAAAGAGCTGAAGCCTTTCCGGTCTTTCTCTGCCCACAGCATCTTGTGGTGGCACCATCCATAATGCTACACTGGGCCGCATCGTGTCCCCTGAGCCCGGGGGAGCTGTGGGCCCCAACCTTACCTGCCGCTGGGTCATTGAAGCAGCTGAGGGGCGCCGGCTACACCTGCACTTTGAGAGAGTCTCGCTGGATGAGGACAATGACCGGTGAGGGTCTGGGCTTTGGGTCAGAGGTCCCTACCCTGGGAAAGCTGGGAGGCCTCATCAGAGAGTTAAATGACACTAGATGTGGATCCTTGTGTCAAACCAAGTTTTGTCCTAACCTCCTCAGAGAGTGCAGCTATGCAAGCTTAGATGCAGCAATCTAAGGTCTCGCTGCAACTCCGCTCTCTCTCACAGAGAGATAACAGCACCCTTCCACACACTTAATTAATAAATGCATTAAGATATATAAAGCCGTTGAAGTGGTGCCTAGGACATGATCTGCATGATAAGAGTGTGTGCTGTTGCTTCCCTCCCTGTTCTTTGCAGTGAGCGCTCGGGCCGAGCACCCCGTCTTCCTGTGTCTCTACAGCCTCCTCTCTAAAATGAGGGATAGTCGTAGCGTCTCCCTCTATAGTGATGCAGGAGTCCTTGTAGAGATCAAACAAGATCAAAAGAATGCATGATTGGGTTAGTGTCTGGTAATAGCAGCTGTAAAGACAAGCCGGGAGAGCAGGCAGAAAGGCAGCTTCCAAGGGGAAAATGCATCCGCCGCCCTTCTGTCCACCCCAGGCTGATGGTGCGCTCAGGGGGAAGCCCCCTGTCGCCTGTGATTTATGACTCCGACATGGATGATGTCCCTGAACGAGGTCTCATCAGCGACGCCCAATCCCTCTACGTAGAGCTGCTTTCAGAGACACCAGCCAACCCCCTGCTGCTCAGCCTCCGATTTGAAGGTAACGTCTCACTTCCTGGCCATGCCCAACCCCCACCCCATTTCCTCTTCCTCACACTAGGAACAGCCACAAGCTCGTCCTTCCTCCGTGCTCCTCTCTGTGGTTGGTCCCTGACCCCTGACAGCTATCCCTTCACAGAGACACCTTTTCCTTCCAAGTAGTCTCTTACGATTAAATTTCAGATACGGCTGGGTCCAGTATACAGCCAGGCTGACGCGTATCTGTCTTGGTTCTTGACTGTGCCATGGCTTCATTCACACTCGGGCTTTCCCTCTGGGGCAGACCTAACCACAGAGTTAAGGACTGTCAACTTCCCTAACGACATCAGGGAAGAAAACGAAACGGCAGCAAGAAAAGGAAATGTTCAGGAGAGCTTTGGGTCACCATTTCAGAAAAGGTCCCCATCGACTTAAGTTCAGTTAGGCCAGGCCGTTTTAAGATTGGCAGGTTTGTTTCTGATTGGTCCCAAATAAGCCTCGTGGACTAAAAGTAGGGAAGACACTAAAAGTCGAGAATAGGGGAGCAATCACCAGAAGGAGGAGGAATGGATGTTAGAAGGTCAGGAGGAATCAGTGGTCCTGGGAGAAGAGGCAGTTAGGTGTGGTCTTCCAGGATGGAGGGCAATTCGGTCAAAGGTGGGGGCAGCTCAGGGGAAGGGGCGATGGCGCATTTGGGAAACAGCATGGCTGAGCATTTGTAGGAACAGAAGCAAGAGGCTGTGGAAAAGTTGAATGGCGGTGGCAGCAGCGCACGCCTTTAGTCCCAGGGGAGGCAGAGGCAGGCGGATCTCTTGAGTTCAAGGTCAGCCTGGTCTACAGAGTGAGTTTCAGGACAGCCAGGGCTACACAGAGAAACCCTGTCTCGAAAACAAAAGCAAACAAACAAAAAGAGGCAAGGGAAGGGAAATGCTCAGAGAGTAGAAGGACGTGGTTTTGGAGGGGTCACAGATAAGTGGATTTGGCGCTGGGCCCTGAGAGATGCACAGGATTTGCACTTGATACCTTGCCGGGTCAAGTAATACAAAATACAACAGAAGCCCAGCTTTTCGGTGAGAACCCCAGTCTGCCCGTTCGGGGGGGCCACCGCTGTGCTGTTCGCTTCAGAGTCCTGACCTGCATGAGAGGTGGTTTTGTAGATAAGATACAATCAGATGAACAGAAGGAAAAAAAAATGCTCTAGAGATGTTCATTTTGGCTGACTTGTCCTCAGTGCGAGCTGAGCAGCCTCTGCGCTCGCTGCAGTTTTGGATTCCAGTGACAGTGTGGATGATCAGAATCCAACTGTTATTTCTGAGGCTAGAACACACCCACGGAAGCCAGCTCTCCAGAGGCGCCCCTCCCCGGGCCCCTTGCTCTTTCCAAAGCCGAACGTCTGTGGATGAGAACTAACCCTTCAGGACTGTAGCTTCGGCTCTGTCCTTGCCACCTGGATGACCTCGGGCAGGTGGCTTTCGGTTTGAAGGTGCCCTTGTCCGTAGAATGGGCGGTTAGTGCTATTGGCACAGGTACATGGTCCCGGCTGCTTGGAAGGCTGAGAGGAAGGAAGATCTCAAGTTCAAGGTCAGCCTGAGCTAAATAGTGAGACGTCCATCTCAACATGCTACAACAAACGAACAACCCACGAGGGGCCAAGCAACACCCCAAATCAGCCTACGTGCCCAAAATGATATCCCCGAGGCCTGTCCTAGCGCTTACTGGTCTGTGATCAACTCCTTTCTAGCCTTTGAAGAGGACCGCTGCTTCCCCCCTTTCCTGGCACACGGCAACGTCACCACCACCGACCCTGAGTACCGCCCAGGGGCACTAGCCACCTTCTCGTGCCTCCCGGGGTATGCCCTGGAGCCCCCAGGGCCCCCCAATGCCATCGAATGCGTGGACCCCACAGAACCCCACTGGAATGACACAGAGCCAGCTTGCAAGGGTGAGCCCTCTCCGTTCCACGGAGTCCTTCCAGCCTACAGAGTAAGCCCCGTAGCCGGGACCCCAGGAAGGCAACTGTGCAAGAGAGCTGGATGAACACTGAAACATACTAACCCAAAGCCTGGGGAAAGCCCTGCCCCTTCCGAGGCTGCTTTCTTAAGGGAGTAACTGCTGGGCTGGTTATGAATTCAGGCTCAGACCCGAAAGGCTTCTAAAGCTAGACAGAACCGGAGCTGGGCAGAGTGTGGATCCGGTGAGGAAGCTGGGAGGCGGGCGTGGGCGGGGTTAACTAAGGGCGAGGCTGGGGAAACAACCCTAGATGTGGCAAGATTGGGGCGGCAGTGGGCACTGGCAAAGGGGGAACCCGGGCCCACGTGGGTCCTGAACCTCCCACCTCTTCCCCAGCCATGTGTGGAGGAGAGCTGTCTGAGGCGGCTGGCGTGGTCCTCTCCCCCGACTGGCCCCAGAGCTATAGCCCTGGCCAGGACTGCGTGTGGGGCCTGCACGTCCAGGAAGAGAAGCGCATCTTGCTCCAAGTCGAAATGTATGTTTGGCTTGTGCAGCGTGTGTAACGGGTAACGGGTTCGGGTTCTATCCGGTGTGTGTGTGTGTGTGTGAGAGTACATTCTGAGCCCAGCCGGCCCTTCTGAGCTCACGCAGAAGTCTGTGGGTGCATGGTGTTCCGAAAGAAGCCATCAAGAGGGTGCAGGACAGAGGTGGGAGACCTGGGTTCGAGTCACTTCGTCTGGAGGGGTTTGGCTGTCAAATGCTCAACCGTTGAACTATACCCCCTCAGTGAGAGAGAGAGAGAGAGAGAGAGAGAGAGAGAGAGAGAGAGAGAGAGACTGCTTCTGGAGCAAGGGGACCCAGGCCCCAAACTGGGGCCTCAATTGCTAGTACCAAGTCACCGGGTGCAAGTCAGTGAGCTGATTTGGCGCGAGGTGGTCACGTGAGTGGAGAAAAGGAGAGTGGGCATGGACCCAAAGCAGACACTCACGAAGAGCCCAGGATCAGAGAGGAGAGGGACTATGGTGTCTGATTGAGCAAAGCTATTTTGGCGGGCATACCGTGGGGAATGGAAGACAGGCTGGAGAGCGGACGGAGCTTGTTGTGTGCAGGGTTGAAGATTAGGATGCGGGAGTGGGGAGGGGGCCAACCCATCTCCGGGACCTGAAAGAACCCTAGACGGGTCAAAGCTGAGAGTGAGGATTCGGGCGGGGAGGGGCTGGTTACGAATGAGCAGAACGGGTTGAGACTGGGCTAGACTGGGCTAGTCGTAGTTCGCCTAACCTTCCGTCGCCTTCCCCGCAGCCTGAATGTTCGAGAAGGGGACATGCTGACCCTGTTCGACGGTGACGGGCCGAGCGCTCGCGTCCTGGCCCAGCTGAGGGGACCTCAGCCACGTCGCCGCCTCCTCTCCTCTGGACCCGATCTCACTCTGCAGTTTCAGGCACCCCCCGGGCCTCCCAATCCCGGCCTAGGCCAGGGCTTCGTATTACATTTCAAAGGTAACGGAAGGCGAGGGGTCTGGAAGGCCCAGGGGCCGGGCAGGGAGCGGGTCCCAGCGCGAGGCCCTCTGAAGCTGGAAGGGCGCCCCGTCTCCACTGCAGAGGTCCCGAGGAACGATACGTGCCCGGAGCTGCCACCTCCTGAGTGGGGCTGGAGGACGGCGTCCCACGGGGACCTGATCCGGGGCACAGTGCTCACTTACCAGTGCGAGCCTGGCTACGAACTGCTCGGATCGGACATCCTCACTTGCCAATGGGACCTGTCCTGGAGCGCGGCGCCACCTGCCTGCCAGAAGAGTGAGTAGGGCCCCACCCCTAAACTCGGGCTTGGGTTTGGGTTCCGCCTTTGCCTGTCCCTCCCGGATTGTCTAATTTCGCCCTGAGCCCTGCCTGGGTCTTCAGACCCAACTCTTACATGGCCTTTAGGTCCCACCCCATGCAGTGCCTTGAAATTCACCTACACGCTCAGGTCCTGCTGCCTTTAGTTCAGGCCGCTTTCTTCCCCTTCACCTGCGCTCTACCGGCATCATCAAGGTCCAGCCCCTTTCCCTCCCGACTCCGCCCCTGCCAGGGTTTGAGTCCCACCCCTTCCGGGTCTGGGTTTTTGCCAAATTAACTGCACCTGGACTCCGCCCCATCAGCTCTCTTCTAAGCACCCCTAAACTCTCAGTTCTCCAAGAGCTGACACTGGGAGGCGTCGCCCTGTTAGAGCAAAGGCTGGTCCGAAGGGTCGATTTGTTTTAATGCAGTAACTGAAGCCCGGCACAGGGTTGTCGGTTATAGGGCAGGTTTCGTGGATGAAATGGGAGCAGAGCGTTAGACTTCAGGGGGCACCAAAGGCCCAACCCGTCAGGTGCCCTAGCCAAGGCTGGCCTCAGAAAGTTGCCCAGGCTATCTCCTGAGTCTGATGCGGAGTTGAGGCTAAAGTCTCAGGATCTATCCGGTGCTCCAGAGCCACGATGCTGGCAGGTTCCAGCTTGGCTAAGCGCCGAGCCCTGGGCCACGGGAGAGATGGCAGTGACACGCTGATCTCTCAGGATAACCAGGATCAAGTATCTGTCAGGGTGTCTGTAGCACGGGTTTATATGAATCAAAGGCCTTGGGGTGGAGGTGTAGCTCAGATGTCACGGAAGCGTCAGAGGTCCCCTGGACCCACATAAAAGCCAGCTGTGGTGGTACGCCTGCCTGTGCCTCCAAGGGCAGGGGGGTGGAGGGTCACTGGAGCTTGCCAGTTCAGCTGGATGGGTGAGCCCCCCCCCCGCCCCGATTCAGTAAGGGGCCGTTTCAGGACTCAAGGTGCTCAACATCAAACCTCAGGCCTCTGCGTGCGCATTCATGAACACATGTAGACGCACACTCACAAACGCCATGACGATGGCCTTCTGCGGTAGCACTGGGAGTGAAAGTGCAGGCAGTTTATGTGAGCTAAACGGGCTAGGCGCCATGCAGATGCGGGCGACACAAGCGCCAGCCTGTCCTGAGACACTAGCTTCTGTCCGTAAGGATGGTCTGCCATGCCAGGGACAGTGCAGGGTTGTTATTGTGCTCCAACATATTGATTAAATATTTCGGATTTTGCCAGAAGCCAGGGACTGAGTTTGTCCACTTACCCATAAATATAAAATATATTGATTTACCCCACCCCCCACCCCAGCCACAGGGTCTTACTGTGTGGTCTAGGGTGTCCTGTTCTGGAACTTGCCATGCAGCCCAGGCTGGCTGGGAGCTCTTATTCCTTCCTTTAGTCTCTAAGTGGAGGGACTATAAGCATTGCAGCATCACATTCTGCAAACCCACTGACCCTGAGATGTCTGACTCACAGTCTGTGTCCTGCTAAGGAACTGGTGAGAGGAGGACAGAGCTGTTCTTGGCAGAAGCTCAGGCCTCCGCGAGCCCCGCTTTCAGGCGATCTACTGAGACCCTCGCTCTCCTTAACCTTTCCCTCCTATCACCAGTCATGACCTGTGCTGACCCGGGAGAGATCACCAATGGCCACCGGACCGCCTCCGACGCCGGTTTTCCCGTCGGTTCCCACGTCCAGTATCGCTGTCTGCCAGGGTACAGCCTGGAGGGGGCAGCTGTGCTCACCTGCTACAGCCGGGACACGGGTACACCCAAGTGGAGCGATCGGGTCCCCAAATGCGCCTGTAAGTCTGGGGAGCAGCCCACGGAGGGAAGACCGGGGAATCCGGACCGGGCCTGCTCGGCGTCTAAGCGGGCCTGCGGCCCTCCCCGCTTCCTGCAGTAAAGTACGAGCCGTGCCTGAACCCCGGAGTGCCCGAAAACGGCTACCAGACACTGTATAAGCACCACTACCAAGCGGGAGAGTCGCTACGCTTCTTCTGCTATGAGGGCTTTGAGCTCATCGGCGAGGTCACCATCACCTGTGTGCCCGGCCACCCGTCCCAGTGGACCAGCCAGCCCCCACTCTGCAAAGGTGCCAGGGCAGGAGGGGGCGTAGCAATATATGGGGAGCGACGGGGCTAGAAGAGCTGGGTAGAAAAATGCAAGAGCAGTGGCTGACCCTACCCAGTGCCTTCTCCTGTGGGCTCTCATCCTGACAGGCACGAAAAACCTGGGGAGATTTGAGGTTCCAGAACTGTCAAGGGCTATAGCGAGGGCCTTGGCTTAGAGGCCCCTTGTCCTCTCTGCAAAGGCCTCCGTTTTGTTATCAGCGAGATATTCTGAAGCTGGTTGGCTCAGACTGTCCAGGAACCTTGAACCTGTAGTGGTCTGAAGGAGGACAGGCCCTGGCCCGTCAGTTCCCGATAGCCTCCACACACAGGGGAAAAGACACGTTTAGATTGAACAGAGGGCAGAGAAGCAGGCTGTGCAGCCCAGCCCCACAGGGCTCCGGCCCTCTCCCCAGGCTCCTTCCCTCCCTGGCTCAGACCCCGCCCCTCCCCCTCCTCTCCCTGCAGTGGCCTATGAGGAGCTCCTGGACAACCGAAAACTGGAAGGTCAGTGAGGGTCCAGGTGGAGACCAGGCCTGGCCATGCTGGGGGGGCAAGGTCAAGGCTGGGGGCAGGAGGCCAGGCCCCGGAGGGGTGAGGACAAGGGTTCAGGGCCCAGGGCAGGAGGCTGGGAGAGCCCAGGAGTGGGTACAGCCTTGGCTCATTTTCTGTTCTTCCTCCCTCTCCAGTGACCCAGACCACAGACCCATCAAGGCAGCTGGAGGGTGGGAACCTTGCTCTGGCCATTCTGTTGCCCCTGGGCTTGGTCATTGTCCTGGGCAGTGGCGTTTACATATACTACGCTAAGTAAGTACCCTGCCCGGCGCGGCTGGCCAGGGCAGGGGTCAGAGCTGGCACGGGAGTCCGGCGAGGGAGTTCAAGGACTCACACGTGATAAGCCCGGTGTCCCCTCCCTTTCCCAGGCTGCAAGGAAAGTCCCTCTTTGGCTTCCCGGGTTCCCACTCATACAGTCCCATCACGGTGGAGTCAGACTTCAGCAACCCACTGTATGAAGCCGGCGTGAGTCTCTCCCCTCCCCTTGCAACGCCACCTCCCTCAGCCTCCCCAAGGACTTCCTGACCTTCCCAAGTCCCCGCTGTTGTCTTTTGGGCGGGGAGATTTCAGACTCAGTTGCTTGCTTACGTACGAAAGCCATGGCGATGGCCAAAGCAAGCTACGTGTGGACAGGCACTGCAGATGACTGGAGAGCCAGAGCCTGTCTTTAGGGTACAGCTCTAATCCATGGCGTGTACTCAGGCCCAGTCTCCAGATCTTCTTATTGTTCAAGACATCTCAGAAATTCATCTTTGCCGTCTTAACATATAGGATAAATCCGCAAGATTCAAATATATATATATATATATATATATATATATATATATATATATATATATTAGCAATAGTCAACCCAGGAAGGTTTTTTTTTGTTTTTGAGACAAAGTCTCACTATGTATCACTGTCTGTCCTGGAGCCCACTATGTAAATCAGGCTAGCCTGGGAATCTCAGAGATCTGCCTGCATTTGGCTCCTGAGTGCTGGTGTTTAAAGTGTGTACCACCACACCTGACTGGGAATCTTTACTAAAAACTTTTTGTAGAAATTTTTCAATTTTTTTTTTTTTTTAAATATGTATGGGTGTTTCCCTGATTGTTTGTCGGTCCAAGTGCATGAAATATCCTCAGAGGCCAGGGAGGGCATCAGATTCCCTGGGACAGGCATTACAGATGGTTGTGGGCCATCTTGTGAGTGCTGGGAATCGAACCTAGCTCCTCTGGAAGAGCAGCCAGGACTCTTAGCTGCTGAGCCATCTCTCCAGCTCCTCCGTATTAATTTAAATATGAACATCATGGTGGATGGATTGGCTCACAGTTTTAATCCCAGCACTCCAGAGGCAGAGGCATACAGATCTCTGAGTTTGAGGCCAGCCTGGTCTACCTAAAGAGTTCCAGGACAGCCAGGGCTACACAGAGAGACCTTGTCTCAAAATAGGACGGTCTCCTTGAGAGTGCGTGGTACTGGGCACTGAACTTACCCATGGTCAGCTCCTGACATGGAACAGCACCTGCGGTGTCTCATTCTCTTCTGTGTTTTGACACGGCTCTCTCTATAGCCCTGGCTGGTGAATGTAGATGAGGGTGGCCTCGAATTCACAGAGCCACCTGCCTCCGCCTTCAAGGGTTGGGGTTAAAAGTGTTCATCGTCATGCCCGGCTCCCCAGTCCTTTTTTAATTTTGAGACAGGGTTTCAATGGTCCAGTCTGGCCTTGAACTACTTCCGTAGCCCAGACCAGTCTTGAGTTGGGCTCTTCCTGCCTCCACCTCCCTAGTAGCTGGGATTATAGGTCAGTACCACCAGACTCGGCTCAAATGACGTCCTCCCCCTCCTTGTGGATGCCTCTTCACCTCCAACTCACTCCAGTTTATCTGCCCTTTCTGTCCTCAGGATACACGGGAGTACGAAGTTTCCATCTGAGCCCTCAGTCTAAGTCTGCAGGACCCAGGACCCCCATTCTCCCATCGTTCTGGGCAGGGAGGTGTATAGGACCTGGTCTTGGGCTCCCCTCTCCCCTGCTGTGTAAATAGTCTCCCTGTCCCACGAGGGGGCTCTGATGGCCCTGGAGACCCTACCGTAAATAAACCAGCATCCTGCCGCCCAACGCCGCCTCTTCTTAGTTGCCAAACAAGGGGCCTTCCACCCCCTATCCTACTGACTTCTGGACCCTGGAAGGGAACTCAGCCCCTTGCGACTCCTGGGCCCCTCCAGCCCAGGGCCCCACTCAAGAACTGTCCCCCAATTCTACTATTCCCATGGCCATGAAGGCTCCCTACCCCCAGATGCCTGACTGCTGCTGGGCCTTGGAGGGTGAGAAGGATGAAGGGAGGGGTGAGGCCGAGCCCCATCCCTTCCCCGTGTCTCCCTGCCCACACTCTCTCCACCTTTATTTGCTTCTGAGTTCTTGTTTTTGAGCAATAAACAGAAAGTCACCACTTGTAACTGAGCTGGTGAGTCTGGGAAAGTGGGTCTCAAGGTGGTGCGGCCGGCGTGGGGAGCCCTCTGGGAGAGTAGGTTTGGGGAAATGGAAGCTCTCTGGAGGAAAATGCAGATCCAGATTTGGGCAGTACCCCAGGTGCTGGCCTGGAGTCCAAAGCCTTGCTTGTACTGGGTACAATGGAGCCTACGTTAATCCCAGCTCTTGGGAGGCAGAGGCTGACAGAATTTGAGCTCAGTTCCAGACCAGCAAGGACAGCATAGAGTGACCCTGTCTCGAAACAAGCTTGGCTTAAGGTTCAGGCCCTATAGAGGAGCGACCGGGACAACTGAGCTCTTTACTAGTTCTTGCTAGGTTCCTGTAGCCAGAAGAGCCACACTGCCTACAGCCTTTCACGGACCCAGGGAGCAATGAGCCTTCCATTCTTTTCACTTTTTGAAAATGTTTGCATATTTATGCATTCTGTGTTGTTCTTTCTCCTGCTGATCTTTTGTGGCTTACTTATTGCTTCTGTCTCATTATTTTATTTAAATGGTCTTGCTATAGCTCAGGCTGGGCTGTCTGCCTTTTTTGTTGTTGTTGTTGTTTTGTTTTTTGGTTTTTTTGAGACAGGCTATTCTAGAGTCACTGTGTAGACCAGGCTGGCCTCAAAGTCACAGAAATCCACCTGCCTCTGCTTACGGAGTGATGGGACCAAAGGCAGGTGTCACCACTACCACCCATGGACTGGTCTCTTTCTTCCTTTCTCTTTCTTTCTTTCTTTCTTTCTCTCTCTCTCTTTCTCCTTCCTTTCCTTTCCTTTCCTTTCCTTTCCTTTCCTTTCCTTTCCTTTCCTTTCCTTTCCTTTCCTTCCCTTTCTTCTTCTTGAAAAAGGGTTTCACTATCTAGCTCTGCCTGTCCTGAAACTCACTCTGTAGACCAGGCTGGCCTTTAACTCGCAGAGATCCACCTGCCTCTACCTCCCTGAGTGCTGGGATTACAGGCGTGAGCCACTGCCTCCTGTCCCCTGCCCCCTTCTGTTTTTGAGACCAGACATTGCTGTGAAGTTCACACTGGCTTGATACCTTGAACTGGAAGCAATCTTCCTGCCTCTGCCTTCTGAGTGCTGGGATTATTGGGGATTAAGAGGGATCAACCTATTTTACATTGTTTTTCTGTCTGTCTGTTTTTTATCCTCGTAAAGAACTTGTGGGTAATTTACTACTCACGGTTGCTTGTTTGGTTGGTTGGTTGGTTGGTTTTTTGAAACAGGGTTTCTCCACGTAGCCCTGGCTGTCCTGGAACTCACTCCATAGACCAGGCTGGCCTTGATCTCCCACAGATCCGCCTGCTTCTGCCTCCTGAGTGCTAGGATTAAGGACTGCTCACAGTTTTCAATTAAAAGAGGTGAATAGACGTCCTCAGAGGGACAAATAAGTAGCCAAACTGGGCCTGAGACAGAAACTCGTCAGAGCCGTCCATGTCACCTTCTGTCTGGTTACAAATCAGCACATTCTCTTAAACATGAGAACTCACAAGCTCAGAGGGACAAGCAAAGGCCCAGGGTCCTCAGAACCTGAGGTGACGGCAAAGGCTCTCCTTAGTGGCAAGAGTGGCCCATTAGAAGCCAAGGCTAGCCACGAGCTACTGGAGAATGGGTTTGGGTCCAGCAGGTGGCAGACAACCAGATTCCAGGAATATGCTGGCATGCACCGTCCCCCCTCTGGAAGAAAGGCATGCCCCCTCGGAAAGCCACTCCAGAACACTGCCAACCTTTGGGGAAGGGCGGATCCCCGGCTTTTTACTAAAAAACTTTTCTCCCCAGTGGTGTTTGCCCACGGTGGTTTCCACCTGTGACAGCTCCAGAAGATCTCGATGATTTCAAAAGTGGCATTGCTTATGACCTGGAGTTCCTCTCAAGATGAGGTCTTTAGTCAGTTGCAAAAGAGGAGCTTTGAGGCTTTTACTGAGGGGCAAAGTGGGAGGGGAGGGTGAGAGGCCGAGAAAGCAGTGGCCAAGGAAGACTGGGTTCATCCTCCAGTTGTCAGGCTGGTGGGGAGTGCTCCCTGGAAGAAAATGAGAGCTGCTGGCTCTTCCGTTTAAGGATCCTGTCTTATCCTTCCGTCCTTCACCCAGCTGTCCAAGCCATATACCACCCTCGAAACGTAGCCACCATGCTCCATTTATTCCGTAACCTGCTCCTCCCCACATCCTCCTTCAACTCCATCCGCCCGCTCATCCATTCATCCATCTTCCCACCCTTTCACCTCTCCTCTCCCACATAAACTTCTTGAGAGCAGGGGCTTTATTTCGCTCAGGGCTGCACTTCAGGACAGTGCTGGCATACAGCAAGCGCTTAGCACATGTTCGGTTAATATATCCAGGGGTCCGTTGAACCATCTGCCTGCTATGCCTTCCTATGTTTGCTGCTTTTTCTTTTAAAAGTTTATTTATTATTTATTTTATTTTATGTTTTTTTTTAAAGATTTTATTTATTTATTATGCTTACAATATACACCTGCACGCCAGAAGAGGGCACCAGATGTTATTATAGATGACTGTGAGCCACCATGTGGTTGCTGGGAATTGAACTCAGGACCTCAGGAAGAGCAGGCAGTGCACTTAACTTCTGAGCCATCTCTCCAGCCCCTTATTTTATGTTTTGACACAGGGTCTAAGTAGCTATGGCTGACCTGGATCTCCCTCTGTAGGCCGGGCTGGGCTGGAGCTCATACGGATTCACTTGCTTCTGCCTCCTGAGTGATGGACTGTGTGACAGTGTTTTGCCTGAATGTGGGTTTGCGTATCACTTGTGTACCTGGTGCCTGTGGAGACCAGAAGAGGGTGGCAGACAGTTAGAGTTAGCCACCATATGGGTGCTGGCAATCAAACCTGGGTCTTCTGGAAAATCGACAAACGCTCTTAACTGCTGAGCCATAACCTCACCAGCTTCTTCTTCTTTTTTTTTTTTTTTTTTTGTCTGATTTTAAGTTTTTAAACTCTTGTCTCCCCAGATATATAATTTCCATCCCATATTGTATATTATTACATATGTTTGATTTCTAAATTCCTGTTGGATTGTTCATTTTAAGACAAGGTCTCTCTGTATAGCCTTAGCTGTCCTGGAACTCACTATGTAGACCAAGTTGACCTTGAACTTGCAGGCATCACCCCGATCTGCCTCCAGAGTGCTGAGACTAAAGGCATACACTGCCATGCCTGGCAGGCCCTAGAGCACACACGATACTCAAAACCTCACTTTACTAAGATGCCTCTCTGAACCTTGGATCGTACAGTCCGTACTGCTTAAAATACTTAGAGCTGTTTTCCTAGAAAAGTCTTTCTTCAGGTGTTTCCTTCCTCAGGAAGTTCCATGATGCCTTTCCTTCCCAGCCTAGCTGAGGATGGGTTAAAAATAGTCTTATTGTTTTCTCTTCTTAAGTAGGCACTGTTCCACATTATGTGGTCATCAGCCATTAACTTGTCTTGGCCTCATTCTTAAACTGAATTCTGCTGGGCATGGTGGTGCATGCTTTTAATCCTAGCACTGGGGAGGCAGAGGCAGGTGGATCTTTGTGATGTCAAGGCTAGCCTGGTCTACATAGCAAGTTCTAGGGCAACTGTGCTACATAGTGAGAGCCAATCACAAACAAACAAAACAAACAGAAACAAACCCCTCAATTCTTCAAGGGCTGAGTCTATATCACAAGGCGTGGCACACCCTGGAAACTGGAAACATTGAAAGCGAACGACCTCCTACAAACCTTTTCACGAGGAGACGGCAAAAGGTGTGCCTTGGTCCGGGTGCGATTTCTGTCAGAGCTGAAGATGGCAGAAGACAAGAGAAGGCTGAGAGTCATAAACTGCGGCTCAGGGGGGAAACGAATAGAATACGTGGGTCTGGTCCCCCTACCCTGCTAGGATGTTGTCAACCCTAGCTCTCTCTCCATAGACTCCTCATCCTTTCCCCAGGACAAAGCCTCACTCACCGGGTGTCTGTGCCTCGGGTCTTGGTGAAGAACACTGAAATTAGAGGCCCCAGTTAGAGAAGGGACTTTCCCACTTTCTAGTGTGGCTAGAGCAGATGGGTACAAGGAGGCTCCTGGCTAGCAACAATGAGTGAGTTAAAGGGTAAGGCTCACAGTGCTGAGGACTGACACCGAGGAGGGAAAAAAAAATGGGCAGATTCCTGGGGAGGTGAGCTATGGGCTAGAAGGGAGTCGGGGACCAGTCTCTAGATAAAGAGGGAAAGTTCACCATGTCTGGATATCTGAGTCCCTTGGTCTTTTGTCTGCTTTTCCTTGACGGGCACAGAATTCATGTGGGAGTGAGCAATAAACAGTGCTTCGTCTGCAAGTTCCGAGCTGATCTGGGTCAGGAATTCTTCAGATCGGGACAATGAGGTTTTCTGGAAAGGAAGTTAGAACTCAGCCTGCAGATTCCCGTCAGTCTGGCGTCTCGCAGGCAGCAGGCTCTGTGGCAGGGGAATCTGGGATTCGAAGGCTGAGATGCGTGACTAGGAGGCCCTAGACCCAGAAAGCAGCCTATGGGGCCTCGGGACTCTTGGCTCCGATCCAGATGTGCATGGTTCTTCCCTTCCCTTTCTTCACATTCCCACTGCTGTTTACCTGCCCTCCGCCTAAGGAGGCTACAGCTTGGGATAGCCAGCTGTCCTTTTTCTCCCCACTCCTGGCAGATGTGGATGCCATCACCTTGGAAAGAAAGTTTGTGTTAGAATGAGAAACCAGCCCACTTCCCCCAGACCCCATCTCACTCCATTCCCTGGGCCCAGAGTTTTAGTCCACGCCTACAGCTCAAACGCCCTACTTCTGTCCTTGAAAAAGTTTGTTGTTTTGTCTACGGTTTTGGTGGGGGCTCTCAGAACAACTCCTTCCCCCGTTCCCTCCAGAGCCCTTCTCCCTTTTTTCTTCCAAGGCACTTCTTAAGGCTAGGAAGCCAACACGCAGACCCCCGACCTGGCTGATGGGTTGAAATCTTGGGCTACTCGGCAGGAGGGGAGGCGGAGGGGCCTAAGGGCGCGCTATGGTGATGGGTCGGGGGCGGGGGGGGGGTGGGGACAGGGAGTTGGAGATGGGGAAGAAGGATGGAAAGAGAGGGAGCCAGGGAAGCGCTGTTATGGGTTGCTATAAAGACCTAAATGCTTGCAGAGGTTCTATGGCTCCGTTGCTAGGAGACTAGAGGTTCTAGAACTAAAGACATTTTCCTGGCGTGCCAAGGTTGCTCTCCCGGTTCCTTCTCCGGAGGTGGTGGCCCCAGCGTTGCAGCAGGCCATTTGGGAGACGACGTAGGGTCTCTAACCCTCCCGCCAGCAGGGCGGCGCCAGAAGCAGGCAGCAGGCGCGCCCCGAGCCTCTCTAGCCACCTCTTCCCAGCCTGGATCCGGGAGAGCGACCGCGGCCACAGACGCAGCGGGCCGGGGAAGCGATGTGGGCTGTACTAAGTCGCCCCGTCCCTCGGGGAGGTACACACTCGGGACGGCGGACTCTCGGCGCCTCATCTCTGCCTCCAGGGGGTTACGACTCCTGTGAAATGCAAAATGCAGATTCTCTTTCAGGGCTCTTGCTTCTCCCATTCCAGTTCCTTTCTTTGCGGCAGGCCCTCGGCTCCCTACTCCCCCCCGGTGCATTGGTACGAGCCAAAGCCAAGGGGCCCTGGCAGGAAAAGGAAGCAGGCCGGCCTTAAAGGGGCATCAGCCAATATTTATTTAATTCATCTATTTATACTTAAAAGCCGCTCTCTTCCCCCTCCGATGTTGTTAACGTCCCCAACAGAAGAGTAGGCTCGGGGAAGCCGGGCGCAACCGGAGCAGCGGGGCTCGCTGCTGGAGACGGCAGCTCCTACGCATCGGAAGGCCAGGTGTGCGTGAGCTGCGCCCAGGGGTGTCCCGCGCCCCGGTGCCCTGCGGGGTCGCGCGGGGGAACTGGGCCCAGGGCTCAGGTGGAGCGGCCGATGCCCCGAGCTGAAAGGTGAGACTGGGACAAGCTCTTGCACCTCCAGAGCTGGGCCGGGCCGACCAAGGGGAGCCGCCAAGATGCCCGAGGAAAATATTTTCCTGTTCGTGCCTAACCTTATCGGTGAGTGCCGCCTGCGGCCCCAAGACCAGCGGAGGGCGAGGAACCCCGAGCTGGCTCCCGATCACACCCCTGTGCCTCTCCCGTCCCATCCCAAGGTTATGCCCGGATTGTCTTCGCCATCATTTCCTTCTACTTCATGCCCTGCTGCCCCTTCACGGCCTCCTCCTTCTATCTACTCAGCGGACTTCTAGATGCTTTTGATGGACACGCAGCCCGAGCCCTTAATCAAGGTGACAGAACTCTACCAGACCACTGCTACCACTTGGGGGCCCAACGTCCCCCTGAGGGATGCCATATGCCATTTACCTGCTTTCTCAGAACCTCAGAGGTAGAGGGTTCTTTCATTCCCATCTTTAAGAAAACAAAACAAAGCAGCTTGGGATATAAGCTTGCTCTTGAGGCTTGGTCGCTGCTTGTGAGGGGACCTAGACCGGAATGAGGTCTCTCTGGGTATGCATGTATGTGCGCCACATGTACGTCTGGTGACCACAGACGCCCGAAGAGGGCATTGGATCCCTTGGAACTGTAGCTATAGGTGGTTGTAAGCCATGTGGCTTATAGTCCGTTCAGGTCGGGCGTGGTGGCTCATGCCTGTAATTCCAGCACTGGAGAGGCAGTTAAAAAGATTGCTCCAAGCCAGAAGTCATCTTAGGCTGCCTAATGAGTATCAGGTGAGCTACACAGCAAAATCCTGCAAAAATAAAAACGACTGGGGCAGGAGAGATGGCTCAGAGATTTAAGTTAAGAGTGTTTAGGCCGGTGTGGTGGCACACGCTTTTAATCCCAGCACTTGGGACTCGGAGGCACGCCTGTTCTACAAATTGAGCTCCAGGACAGCCAGAGCTACACAAAGAGAAGCCCTGCCTCAAAAAACAAAAACAAACAAACAAACAAACAAAAAAACAACAGCTTACTGGTCTTGTAGAAGTGAAGTGGCATATGTGTGGTGCTCATACATATATGCAGACAGACACACCATAAAATAAAAAATAGATAAGCTTGAAAAAATGTAAGTAAATAAGACATTTCCACTTTAATAGCTGTTTACTATGTGCTAGGCACAGACAATAGGCATTCTGAAAGAGAGGTTGGCCTTTGCGGGGAGGAAAGCAGGTAGTGTCTGAAGCTCTGACCAATTCTTCAGTGACCTCTGCAGACCTGCCCCTGAGACTTTGGGTCTGCTTGCTTTTCTTTGTAGCCTGGTCCTGGGGTAGGGGAGTTGAAGATAGAGCTTCCCCACTCCTCCAACACCTCTCCTGCCGTAGCCCCCACGCCTTCTTATTTCTTGTCTTCATAATCCTTGTCCTCCTGGCCTCACTATTGACAACAGCCTGCTTTCTTCTTCGAGCGGTAGATGGTAGATGCTTTCAAACTCCTTTCATACTGGCCTGGAGGGATAGGAGAGGTGTAGGCGCCTGTCATGGATCCACTGTACCGAACAGTCCCTTTCAACTTATTAGTCATTAATTTTCAGGAACCCGGTTTGGGGCCATGCTCGACATGCTGACGGACCGTTGCTCCACCATGTGTCTCTTGGTCAACCTGGCCCTGCTGTACCCACGAGCTACCCTTCTCTTCCAGCTCAGCATGAGCTTGGACGTGGCCAGTCACTGGCTGCATCTGCACAGGTCTGCTTTGATGTTGGGTGTCGATGAGTGGAAGACACCATAGTGGGAGGGGGGCTGGGATGGATGGCTGCAGGCTCCCTAGAAGGTATCTTCCTTTTTCTTTCCCCCTTGAGACGACAGCTCGAGGCTTGCTTAGGATTTACTGTGTGCCCAGGTAGGCCTCAGATCCTTGGCAGTCTTCCTACCTCAGCCCTCCTGGGTGCTGAAATTATAGGCCTATGCCAGGATGCCCCTGCCCTTAACTCCTTAGGTGAGCCCTGTGTCTCTGAATGGGCTTGTCATTTTTTACAGGTGTCTTAAGCAACTTCTAAGCATGGGTCTGGCCGGACATTTTAGGGTTCCAAATGGGGGGAAGAAGCCTGGGTGCTTTGTGGTGGGTATTTAATCCTGACTCTGCCCCGCCTAGGCAACTGTATGGTTTTGAGCAAGAAGCAGCGCCAGTTGGTGGGGTGATTGGGTGAACGTAGTGGGGGTAAGAGCTCACGACGTCCCGTGATTTTCTTCCCCAAGTTCTGTGGTGCGAGGCAGTGAGAGCCACAAGATGATTGACCTGTCTGGGAACCCTGTGCTTCGGATCTACTATACCTCTAGGGTGAGTACTCTCTGCCCCTTCCCCTACTCGACCCTAAAAGTCTTAGGGAAGTCTTAGGGTGAACACACACAGCCGTAGGTCGAAGCAGGAGTGGTCCTTGGGCCGAGGCATGCCGAAGGAGACTCACTCGGTGAAAGGTCTGTGCGCCTCCTCCCGGCAGCAGTGAGAGTGAAGCCGGGGGTGGGGTTCGGAGGCTAAGGAAGCATGCAGTAGAGTGCAGTGTGCAGCTGGCCGAGAGGCCTGTCCTGTCGGCGGCAGAAGTCCTTGTAGGTTACGGTAGGGACATGGCCCTTGTCTTAGGCAGTCTTCTGTTGTACGCAGCCTGCTCTGTTCACCCTGTGTGCTGGAAATGAACTCTTCTACTGCCTCCTGTACCTGTTCAATTTCTCCGAGGGACCACTAGGTAGGGAAAGGGGGTGGGGGTGGGGCTCCACCCTGCCTTGCCTGGGGAGAGAGAGCGAGCGGCCTCAGTCCCGCTCCCCTTCATCCCGGGCTTTCATTCTCTCTGCCTCCCCGTAGTTGGCTCTGTGGGGCTTTTCCGAATGGGCCTCTGGATCACAGCTCCCATCGCCCTGCTCAAGTCCATCATTAGTGTCATCCACCTCATCACGGCTGCAAGAAACATGGCTGCCCTGGATGCGGCAGACCGTGCCAAGAAGAAATGACCCTCTCCCGTCCCCAGCTGCCTACCTGCCTGCCCTTGGTATCTGCCGTGCCACGTGGCTCCTCTCCTCCTCCTAAGGGTCCCAGTGTCATGTCTTTCTCATGTGTTCTCTAACCTGCTGGGGTTGGGGGTCACCCTCTGTTTGGTGTTGTTACTAGCTCTTTAATCCTGAGGACTGGACCCAACCTATGACCCCAAGGACCTGGCACTGCAAAGCAGGAAGGGTGCTCGGGAGGCCCCAGCCATCCAGCTGGTGCTCCAGGAGGCCTGTCTGAGAGTTGGATGTTGCCACACATCCTGCTGGCTCAGCCCTGGGGTCTGGCCTGATGAGATTTTGGGGAGACGTGAGGGAGGGAGATGTATGGGTCCCAGGTTTCCTGGGAGGCAGAGGAGTCAGACTGATGTTATTGGGCCAAGGAACCCTGGGATACCAGGCCGTGGAGAGAAGAGGCCAGGGGCCAGCTAGATCCTTCCCTGAGGCAAACTCCTCTGTCCTTTCCTCTGGCTCTGGAAGCCTCCATAATAAAGGAGGGACCTTCACTATTTTTGGACTTGTTCACTTTAAGACATTCTTTTTTGGTTTCTCAAGACAGGGTTTCTCTGTGTAGCCCCTAGCTGTCCTGGAACTCGATCTGTAGACCAGGCTGGCCTTGATCTCACAGAGATCCACCTGCCTCTGCTTCCCCCGAGTGCTGGGATTAAAGGTGTGTGCCACCAAGCCATGCCCGGAACATTGTTAGATGAGGAACTGGGTAATGAAGGTCCACCTGGGATGCTGTTTCCAATGGTGGCTGCCTCCTCCCTGTCAACCCAGTGACCTTAGAGAGGCCTTGCGGCTCTTAAGGGTCGCAGGCACTGACTCTGTTCAGCCGCTTTATGTCCCTGGCGGCCGCTTTCATTATAGCCTTGATATTTTCTACGCTCACGAGGATGTAAACTTCATGAGAGCAGACCTATGTCTTTGTCTCTGCCTAGAGTGAAAACTAGCTTGGTATGTGGTAGCTACTTAATAAATATTCATGGAATGATGGATGGTTTCCTCGGAGCATGGGCTACCCGTAGTCAGTCTCCCTCCCTCCCTCTCTCTCTCTCTCTCTCTCTCTCACACACACACACACACACAGTCTTGCTTCCTGGAACTCTTGGTCCTCCTGCCTTGGCCTCCACCACATCAACTTAGGGGTCTGGTTTGGGTTTGGACTTTTGTTTATCTTTCATTTATGTACATTAATGCTTTGCCTGCATGTCCATGTAAAAGTGTTAGATGCCCTGAAGAGCAGCTAGTGCTCTTTTTTCTTTTCTTTTCTTTTCTCTACCCCCCCCCCCCCGGTTTTTCTGTATAGCCTTGGCTATTCTAGAACTAGCTCTGTAGACCAGGCCGGCCTACAGAGATCTGCCTGCCTCTGCCTCCCGAGTGCTGGGTTAAAGGTGTCCACCACCATACCTGGCTTCAGCTAGTGCTAAGAGCCAACTGAGCCATCTCTCCAGCCCCAAGGCTTTCGAAATTTTTTTTTTTGTAATATGGTCTCATAGCCTACACAGGCCTTGAGTTCCTAATGTTTTTTGCTCTGCCTCCTGAGTACTGGGTGTGTCATTCTTTGAGACAGTACTCTATATAATTTTGACAAAGCTATATTTGGCTTTGTCAAAATTCCTAGGCTCAGATGAGCCTTCCGCCTCAGTCTCCCAAGGCACTGGGACTGTGGGTGCATGCTGCTACCTGGTACCAGCTTTGCTTTGGCACTTTGAGACCGGGTTTCATGGAGGCTAGAGGCTGGTCTCAGCTTCCTTAAAAAGCTGAGGATGACTGAACTCCTGAGCTCTCTGCCTCCACCTCCCATGTGCTAAGATTACAAGCAGGAGGCAGCGCTCTTTGGTTTTTGTAAGTGTAGTGGACTGCAGTGTTAGACCCCGTGTTGGGGTTGTTGCCAGACATTACTTGGTCCGTCCTCATAAGAGCTTGTGTTTGGGAACGCTGACATTTGGGTGCAATTTTGGGTTCTTTGGAGACAGTATCTCACTGTGTAGCCCAGGCCGGCCTCCAACCTTCCTGCCTCGGGTCTTGGAATCTCGGTGAGTGCCATTCCACCCAGTAGGATGGGCGTTGACATTTTAAGTGGGTAACTGCTGACAGGCAGTTACTGCTCTTGGTAGAACAGCCCACAGAGGCAGGGGTCCAGAGAGTGCCCAGGCAATTAAGAGAGATTGAAACAGATCTCCATCCGCGTGTCTGGAACAGAGTGCTGGGGTGTAGGGGAGCTGGTGACTGAGGCACCAGCAGCAGCTGGGCAGCCTCAGGAGTTCAGGAGGACATTAGACCTTTTTATTGCCCTGTGGTAAAATTCACCGTGCACATGGACTACCACTTCGAAGTGCTGTTGCCATGCGTGATCTCATCTTTCAGCCAAGCTCCTCTGTGTGTGAGATGGCTGTCTGTTGATGTGCTCATCCTGGGGGCGGAAGGATGAGAGAAAGCCAGTTCGGTTCCAAAGTCTGCCCTCTTTGCTGTTGCATGTGAGCAGGCTTCTAAAACTTGGGGTACCCTCTGCTCCTGATGTAACCAGATCCTGCCATGACCAAATGACACTACTGCTGACGCTTCTCGCCTCTCTGGCATGGGCAGGAGAGACGTGGAAGGGCTGAGATGTTGGTGCTTGAGGAAGATGCTGACTCACACAAAGCTGCCAGGCCTGCCCCAGTGGCAGTTGGAGGTTGGGCGAGGTGGTCCTAAGCACTCTCCTGACGTAGCCATCACTCCCACCAAATGGATCTTCTGAGCATTCCAACAGAGGAGTCTTCTGCTCCCCTTGCTCCCACAGCCCCGACTGACTCTAGGTCCCTGGCTGTAACCATTCAAGATGACACCAGCAGCCTCCCTGTATACAGAGTCCAGCTACCTATGATCTTCACAGGGAGAATGGGGAAGGAGAGTGGCTGCTTTGTACAGAATGTTGCACCTGAGGGTCTGAGGCCTGAAGGGCTAAAGCTGGCTGGGGCTGCATGAAAGTCATGTGCACAGAAGGCCCTCTGTGTCCCTGAGCTTGAGTCCCAAGTCAGCGTGGGACCTTTAGACTCCCATTCAGTGGTTGGACTGGACTCTGGAAGAACCTGTAGGTCATACGGTCTGTATCTACAGCTTAGGATCTAGAGGCCTTTGGTCTGGAGGTGGGGAGCGGGCAAGTCTGGAATTTGGTCCTGGAGTCATTATCCTTGATCTAAAGGTCTGCCTCCCTAGTGCGGCTGTTAGAAATTCCAAGATGCAGTGATAGGACATTTCCAAGACTGCTGGGGCATGCCTGTAAGCCCAACACTCAGGAAGCTGAGGCAGGTGGATTGCTGAGTTCAGGAGGCCAGTCTGTATGGTATAGTGAGACTGTCCCCCATCACCACCACCCCGAGTTTTTTCTAACAAAAGGCTCCTTAAACCTGTTATCTTTCCGGTGTCTAGCCTCAGGTAAGTTGTCTGTTCTAGAGAGAATGGCTTGTGTTGAACTTGAGCAGTGGCCACATCTCCTTTCTCTTCTGGGCAGTTTATGGGTAAATTTACTAACTGAGTGGGATTTGCTTCCTGTGTGAGCAGGGACCCTGCTGCATTTTCAGTGAGGTGTCTTCCTGGGCCTCTCCATTGCCTACAGTTGAGAGTGATTTCTCTGCTGCCTGGGGCTGTGAGTCCTACGGAGTACAAACAGTAGTCAGGCCAGGCTAGTGAGGCTGAGGTAACAACCCCACCCAGCCTCTCAGCTGGCATACACATTTCCTTCCAGCCCTCGCCCGGGGGCTTTCTCATGGTTTACCTCGATGCCGTTTTCCATCTAGGATGCGGGCTGATGGAAGAGCATGTACGTGGGATATTGCTGGTCTTTTATGTGGAAAAGAGAGAAGGGTAGAGTGATGGCGTTCTGTCCCCACCATTTCATTGTCTAGACCAGATCACACGAGCAATGTGACGGGCATTATGCATCCATGTGGAGACATGAGGTCATCAAGTAGAAGTGAACCCAGAGGTCAGGGGTGACAGTAAGGCTGGGGAAATGGAGTCTGAAGCCAGTGGTACCGACTGAGAATGTAGGTAGGAGAAAAGATTTGGGGGGGGGGGGCGACTTGCCTTGAGGGTTGTGTAGAAAAGACAGCACCGGCCAATGGTGAGGCAGAAAGAAAGCTAGACTGTGGTCACGGGAGCCCAGTGTGGAAAGAGGTGACCTGTCACGTGGCAGGTGGGGCAGGTCAGGAGCAGACGGAACCGAATAGATCACCTGTGATGCCTCTAAAGGAAGAACTGGAGACAGTGAATACTCCAACAGCCTGAAAAGCAATGAGGTGTGGGGAATGGGAGCCGGGAGCCTGGAGCACCGGGGAATCTGCCGGGAAGAAACGAGAGCAGAGGTAAAGGCAGGAAGACTCGGGCACTTAGGCCAGAGGAAGGTTTGGCATCCTGCCCTATTACTTTCCACCCAGTCCCCTGAGACGGTCTCAGTGAGTCTACAGCCCGCAGTTCTCTGGTAGGCCAGCTGGCCAGCAAGCCCCAGCAATCCTGTCTCCACCCTTCGAAGGGTGGGAGTTAGTCTTGAAGCACAGCCATAGCTGCCTTTTTTCAAAAGTTTTATTTTTTGTACGTTGCATTGGTATTTTGCCTGCATGTATGTCTGTGTGAAGGTGCCAGATCTGGAATTACAGACGGTTGTAAGCTACCATGTGGGTGCTGGGAATTGATCCTGGGTCGCTCTCAGAAGAGGAGTCCGTGCTCTTAACCACTGAGCCATCTCTCCATCCCTTTAACAGCTGTCGTTTATGTGGGTGTTCTGAATCCAAACCCAGATCCATGTGCTCCTAACAAGGAATGATTTTGTTTTGTTTTGTTTTGTTTTCCGAGATAGGGTTTCTCTGTAGCTCTGGCTTTCCTAGAACTCACTCTGTAGACCAGGCTGGGCTCGAATTCACAAAGATGCCTCTGCCTCCCGAATGCTGGGATTAAAGGTGTGCCCTGTCACCCCCCAGCACCTGTTTGTTTTATGTGCCATAGAGTTGAAGGAATTCATAGACTGGTAACTGGGGCCTAAAAGAGGAAGAAATTAGTTGTTGCAGAGGTAGGAGAGCTTGGGAGTCAGCTCTCACAAGACGGGCAGGATCGGGGCCCTTGGTGGGCACAGTGCTGAGCACACAGGGTTCAGCTGCTTTTGTGGTATCTGCCTCGGGAAGCAGAAAGCCTTCCTGCCCGATTTGCTTCTATTTTTTTTCAAAGAGGTGAGAAAAAGTGGGCAGGGGAGGAGGAGGGTGAGAAGAGGAGTATGAATAGTTGTTCTGAAGGGAGTGCTAGTCAGGGGAAGCAGGGCTCCCTGGAGATTGTGGCTGGAGTCTAAAATGAGACTGGCCACACGCCGGGGTCTCCTCCAGCAACAGCAGCTGGTTTGGGGTTACAGAGGGGAGGAGGGAGCGGGCGGACAACAGGTGTCACATGCCAGTGATCTTAAATAGTAGTGAGGCAAGGAGACTGAGTTCATGGTCAGACCCTGTCTCAAAGGAGGGGAGGGAGGGGGGAGGAGGGAGCAAGATGGAGAAAGGGAAAAGAGGCAAAAAAACAAAAACTAAATGCCAGGGGTATGATTCAGCGATGGGGCATTTGCAGGGTCCTGGGTTCTATGCCTAACACAGGATGGTCGGGCAGGGGAGCACTTTTCTCACCTAGCATCACAAGGCTTAGGAAGATGGGGGAGTTGAGTCAGGCTCTGACTGAATTGTAGGGACAGAGCCCAGGATCCAAGGTTGGCAGTGAACAAATGAAGTTTTCCAGGGTGCTGTGGTTCTTGACAATCAAAGAGTAGTCAAAGGACAGCCATGGGAACCCATAGCTGAGACCTGAAGAAACAGCCTTTCTTGTACAGTCTTTCTTGTCCTCAGAGGCCCTTGGTAATAGGCAGCAGGTACCAGCTGGGCTTTAAATGAATCGGTTCTCTTGAGGAACTCCGAAAGGTCGGGGTAGGGGTAGGGGCGCACACAGCAAGCCAGGCTGAATTAATGAGTGCTGTGAGTTAATCCAGGCAGAGCCCTGGCCTCAAATCCAGGCTTTTGCAGCAACACTGAGCACACAAATGCACCTCAGAAGAGAGACGAGGCTCTAGTGAAGAAAGAGGAACAAAAACTTATCACCAGCCTTGCTTAGCTGGGATCCATGGGCCCATTTCACAAATGGAAGGCCATCGGAGAAGCTAAGTCCGTCACCTTCACAGACACAGGGGACCGGGCCAATTTTTTCTCCCCACCTCAGGATCATTTTACTTCCACGGTGGTGATGGGCCAGGCCTAAAGCTCCACCTGGCCTTTTTCAGTAGGAAACAAGTACACAGGTGCCAGGTGCAGGCCTGTCACACCTGCTGGTACTGCAGGCTGCCGGTGAGGCCGGCAGGTGGTGCCAAATGGTAGGCTGCAGTGGCAGGCCGAGCGAGCAGGCTCTGCAGCCTGAGGCTGGCTCCTCAGCGAGGTGGCCCGGATTCCTGGAAAAGCCAGCTGGGAGCTGCAGCAAGTGTGGAGGGGACCCAGATGTGAACCCTCCCACCCGGTCTAAAAGCTGTGGCTTCAGGTGAGTTTTTTCCCTGTTTCTGTAGAGACCAGAATAGTCTCTGGTAATTTCCTCAAGAGTTGAGGAGCACCTTCTCTTCACTGTTAAGACCCCTTGCCACCCGGCCTACAGGAAAGAGGAAAACACCTTGAATGCCTAGAGTTGTCATTTTTTTTTTTTTTATTGTACCCGCTGTCAGCGCAGTCCGTGTCGACCTAAGGCATGGCTGCCTCAGTAGGGCCTGGGAAAGCAGGCCTTCCTGAGCTGCCGTGGCGATCACTTTTGTACGGGTGGCTGCCCATCAGGCCCCAGTCCCAGCAGCCCGAAGGCTGTGTTGAAGAGGTTGATGGGAGAAGAGCCATCTGTGATGAGAGTGGATTTCAGGCCCAGGGACTGAAGAAGTTTCACCTGCATGGTGGGAGGATAAAGTCATTTATCACAGCTGCCTCTCCAGGGGGGCGACCTTCTGAGCAGCCCTCCTAAACCAAGAGGTTTTTGTGTTCGTGTGGTTTTTCATTTTTTTATTTTATTCACTTTATATCCCTGTAGCCCCTTCCCTCCTCTCCTCCCAGTCCCGCCCTCCCCTTCCCCTTTTCCTCAGAAAAAGGGAGCTCCCTTTCCCATCCACCCCAGCTCATCCAATTGCTTCTGCACTGAACCTGTCCTCCTCCCCTGTGGCCTGTCAAGGCGGTCCCACCAGGGGGAAGTGATCTAAAAGCTGCCAGGTGAGTCTGTGTCTGACGCAGTCCCCACTTCCCTTACTGGAGTACCCACTTGAAGCCTAAGCTGCCCATCTGCTACATCTTTGTAGGGGCCTAGATCCAGTTCATGCATGGTCCTTGCTTGATGCTTCAGTCTCAGCAAGCCTCTCTGGGCCCAGGTTAGTTGGCTCTGTTGGTCTTCTTGTGGAGCTCCTGTCACTTCTGGGTCCTTTTCTCTTTCCTCCCACTATTCCCCAAGACTTCCTATGTGTCAACCAGTCTTTGTCTGTGAGTCTCATTGTCTGTTTTGAGGGGCTGCTGGGTAAAGCCTCTCAGAGGACAACTCTGACAGGCTCCTGTCTGCAAGCTTAGCAGAATATTGTTCATAGTGTCAGGGGCTGGCAGTCTCCCAGGGGGTGGGTCTTTGGTTGGATGGGAGTGGGGGTGCAGAGAGTTAAGAGGGTGGAGATCAGACCTGGGGGTGGGGGAGAGGGGAGAGCCAAGAGGACAGAAGGCCTGTAGAGAAAGGCGAAACTGAGGGTGGGGACATCTCTGTGACAAGCTGGAGACCTAAGTCAGGGTAGGCTCCTGGGAGGATCTGAGGGCCACTCAAGGCCAGACTTCTAGTAGCAGAGGCCGCAGAGACTGAAGAGGGCACCCTCTAACTAGATTAGTCTTCTAGTAAAGGGAAGGGAACAGCAACCCACCCACAAAACTTCCCCCCCAAAATTTACCCTGTCTACAAGATGTGCAGAGACACGGATAGAGCAGGGATTGAGGGGGTGCCCAACCAAGTGGTTTTTGAAGTGCCTCCGTCACCTTCATCCCATCGCCTTTCTTGGCTTTCTCTGAGGCACTCATCTGTCACTGTGCCCCTAGCAGGGTCTAGGGCGGTGTCTGGTGCTCCAGGGCACGGGGACCATTCACTCTCAGCCCTTTCCATCCTCCAACGTCTCCCCAAGCGTGGTTGCCTCCTAAACACCCCCCCCTCCTGCATTTTTCTGTTCTCACCTGCATCTCAGGCCCAGCCACAGCCAGGTCCCTGATGGTGCCGGGCCCCAGAGCCTCTGTCATCTCCTTGAACTTCTTTGCCTCCACGTCGGCAAGCTGCTGGGCTTTGCTCACCTCCAGCTCCAGCTGGGCCTTGGCATAGAGCAGTTCCAGCTCTCTTACTTTCTTCACTCGCTCCAGCTCAGCCTCCTGGAAGGGGAAGATGAGGCTGGCCTTAGGTCACATGGCCCAAGGAACTGTCCAGCAAGTCACCCAGGCCAGCAACCCTTAGGGAACTGAGGCAGCCACTGTTTAGCTAGTGATTCTTGAGAAGGGGGTCCCCTGATTCAAGCCTTGGCGTAAAACGGAGGTGACGCATACCTCCCATGAAATGGGGTCACAGATGTAAAAGACACAACAAAGCGCTCAGTGGTGGAATGGCCTTAATGATCCCTGTCTTTGGGGAATATACTAAGTGCATTGCTACAGGGCATTGCAGACCACGGGGAGTTTGGGTAGTGCTCTCAGGCCACTCCTTTAATGAGCAGGCCTCTTCCAGGCCCCGCCCTTCCAGCAGCAGCCCCTCAACCTACCGTCTCAATGGCTAATGCCTGTGCCTTTAGCTTGGCCTGCAGCACGGAGCCCTCTCCCTCGATCCTCGCTGCCTCTGCGCGGGACTCAGCCTCTGCCTTGGCATTCCCAGTGCTCTCCACAGCCATGCTGCAGGGGAAACAGAGTTGGGGAAGGCCCAGAAGAGAAGGCCACCCACCCAGGGGCTTGAGGATGGGGGGGGGAGGGGGACAGGAGACACGACACCATGGCACAAGCATGTCAGTTAGAGGACAGCCTGTGAGAATGGGTTCTCTGCTTCCACTATGTGGGGCCCAGGGAACTCGGGCATCAGGCTTGGCAGCCAGCGCCTTCACCCACTGTCATCTTGCTGGGCCACCCGTGTTCACTTTCCCCCAGTAATGGGATGCAGGCCAGGGCCTTGTGCATGCTAGGCAAGTGCTCTGCCACTAAGCCACCTCCTAACCCTTCTGGCACCCCGATTTATGCCTCAAAGCATGCCCTGCTTGCCTCTCACCCCCACCCCTACCTGAGCCAGCAGCTGCAAGACCCTCCCCCCTCCCCCCCCAAGACTGGCCAGTCTTTCCACCTCCATTTCTTTACCCACCTCATGGCCTCAAGCTCCAAAAGCTCCTTCCGGGCTTTTTCAGCTTCTGACTGGTCCAAGATCTTCTGCCTCTCAAGCCGGCCACGGGCTTCCTGCTCTAGTCTCTGAGCCTCATGCCTGGGTAAAAGCAGGGCCAGGTGAGATGCAGATGTGGGAGAAAGCAGCACCTGGAGTAGAGACTGAGCCTGTCCCCATCCCCAAGCGCTCAGCATGCGCCTGGACCCAGAACAGTGAGCAAGCTGCAGGGCTGTCGCTGGAAGCACTCTCCCATGGGGAGAAAATAAGCTAGGGTGCTTTTGGACACTGAGGAGTACCTGGGAGCAAGTGGGTGAGCAGGGAAAGAGGGCACTCTAACAGTTGCAAGAGAAAGGAAAGGGCTCTCCAAGGAGGTGACCTTGAGGCTGAGAAAGTACAGTGGGCAAAGAAGTTGCAAAGGCCCAAGGTGGGACCAAGCTAAAAGTAGGGGCCAGGGAGGCCAGACTCTCCTGGGGAGCCTGGAAGGCCCTGGAAAAGGTGGGAAGCCATAGGAGCAGGGAGGCCCTCCTGCTTGCCGTTCTAACAGTCATGCTGGGCAGAGCTAGACTCTTGTGGAAGCACATGGCAGCGGGCAGACCACGGATGGATGCCACGTCATTAAGGTCCTGGCACCTTAATGCTGCCCCCAGGCCCCTGGTCCACTCACTTGGCTGCTGCCTCCTGGGAGTTGGTGGTGATTTCAATGGCTAGCTGGACACTGCGTTGCAGGGCGTCGCGGGTCCTCTGGTCCACAGGCTCCACTGACTGTACATCCACACTGCTGACCACCAGCCCGTTTTGGGGAAAGATCGCCCTCTCTCGTGCCCTGGGCAGGAGCGTGCCATCAGGATCTGCGTCTTCGGGCATCTCGAAGCCGAAAACAGCCGTGCGGATGATCCGAGCCGAGTTCTTATGGAAGTCATCAAAGGTGACAGCGGCCACGGCCCCCCGGACTCGGGATGCAATGGCCTTGCAGGCGTCACCCACGAAGTCGGGCACGGAGAAAAGCTTGGCCGTCTCTTCGGGGTCATTTCGGTTCTTCAGCTCAAAGTGCCTGTGGACAAAGAGGCCCAGAGTGGGGAAGCTATTTCTCGCAGGAAGTAATACCCTTCCCGAGCAGGATTTCAGCGCCCTCCTCTGGGACCGAACGGCAGATCCTACAATGGAGATGTTAACTTGTGCCCAGCAAGCATCTAGGTTCCCATTAAATCCTCCCAGAGGCCCTAGGCTGGAGATTCCTATTCTCCCATTTTACAGAAGAGGAAATAGAGGGTTTGGGGTGTTAAGTCCAAGGTCACCATATGTGGCAAGTCAAAACTTGGAATCCAGGCAAGATGGCCCTAGGTCTGTGTGCTTAACTGTCACTGGGCTAGCACCCTGTCTACCCTGGTCACAGTGCTAGCTAGCTCTTCTCCACCACAAGGTGAGGACCAGGGACAGTGCTCAGAGTCTGGTGAACAGTTCTCCTCCACATGACTCTCTGAGAGAGGGCCTCACACAGGAGACGAAGACTGGCTTTGAGCTCTTTCAGCTGCCACTGGCCTTGAACACCTGATCCTCCTGTGTCTTCCTCCGGAGAACAGGATTACAGCCATGTGCTTCCCCCTCAGACCCCAGACAGGGTTTCTCTGTGCAGCTCTGGCTGTTCTGGAACTCTCTCTGTAGACCAGGCTGGCCTTGAACTCACAGGCCTGCCTGCCTCTGCCTCCCTAGTGCTAGGATTAAAGGTGAGTATCACTGCCACCACCTGGCTTCTAGCCATTCATTTAAAATAAAAATCCTACTGTGTGTGTTTGTGAGCACAGCATAGAGGGGCATTGCCATGGCCCTCCTGTGGAGGTCAGAGGGCAACTTTGTGGAGTCACTTATCTCAATCGCTCTGGGGATGGAACACAGGGTGCCAGGCTCTGTGCAGCAAGTACCTTTACCCACTGAGCCGTTATGGCCCTTTGCTGGCTCTTATGAAAAATAGTTTTTTTTTTAAATTTATTATTTCACAATTTCATAGACGTATATAATGCATTTTGATCACACCCCATTACCTTCTTGAATTCTCTTCTCACTCCCCCTGAATCTCTTGTTCCCAACCTTGCTCCTAGTTCCATGACTTTTTCTTTCTTTTTTTTTTTTTTTGCTTTTGTTTTGTTTTTCTGAGACAGGGTTTCTCTGTGTAGCCTTGGCTGTCCTGGACTCGCTTTGTAGACCAGGCTGGCCTCGAACTCACAGAGATCTGCCTGCCTCTGCCTCCGTGAGAGCTGAGATTACAGGTGTACCCCACCACACCTGTCTCTATGCCTTTTTAAAAATGACCCACTGAGTTTAGTTAGGGCTGTTTGCATGAGCACTGGTGTGGGGCTATTTCCTGGAGTATGGGCAACTTACAGATGGCTACATCACTGAAGAAAAGTTACTCTCCTGCCCCAGCACCCCAGCATTTAACTTTTTCATTAAAGCCCTTTCAGCACCCTGTGAAGGAGGCAACCCTCATTTTCCAGCTAGGGAAAAGGAGGAAAACACAACATTGCCTGTCCGAGCCCAGCCAGCAAACGGCACAGCGCGGACAGGACCCAGCCAGGCATTCTGGTGCTCCGCCTTGTGTTGAGGCTCACTGGTTGTGAAAAAACTGTCCTTTTCAAAAACCTTGCAGGAAGGTGTTCTCTTTGTATGCCCCTCTGACCCCGGTTTTGATCAAAGGGATATCAAGGTCACCAAGAAGATGAGGAGATCGTCAAGGACTTGTTCAAAAGAGTTTTCAAGTCTGACTGAGAACTCTGACACTTATGCATAGATAAGAAATGGAGATATTTAAAATCATGTTTTTCTTTTCAGAAAAACAGCAACGACGACAACATAAGAAAAACCCGAAAGCAGCCTGGGTGTGGTGGCGTACGCTTGTGACCCCAGCACTTGGGGAGGCAGAAGCAGGTGGGTTTCTGTGCCTGGTCTACAAAGTAAGTCCAGGACAGCCAGGGCTACACAGAGAAGCCCTGTCTAGAAAAAAAAACCAAAAGGTTACGAGCACTGACTGCTCTTCTAGAGGTCCTGAGTTCAATTTCCAGCAACCACATGGTGGCTCACAACCACCTGTAATGGGATCTGATTTTGTCTTCTGGTATGTGCGAATACAGACTATTTAGAGAGACTATAGAGAGTGAGTCTGTGAGTCTGAAGCAGCCTGGTCGCCCAGTCTACATAGTGAGTTCCAGGACATCCAGAGCTGCAGAGAGACTGTGTCTCAAAAATACCAAGACCAAACCACACCAAAAACCTTGCAATGATAAATCACCAGAGGCGTGGCTAGGCAGTCTCCTGGTACTGGGGCCCCTGAAGCCCTCATCCTCAAAGGCTCGGTCTCGCCCCCTCCCCTTCCTTTCTAAACTCCTAGCTTCCCTCGGGTGGGCCTTCGGTCTGAGTTGGCAGGCATGTGCCCTCCTCGTCTCTAAAGCTGACCCCTGGGAGCCCAGCCTCACCAGTTGTAGGCGAGCTGCAGCTGCAGCCTAGCATGGTCTGCTGTTTCAATGGTGATGACGTCAGTGAAGAAATCCGGTCCCAGAAGCAGACAGAGTGCCCGGCGGGCATGGGGACGCTTGGGCCGGCCGGCAGAAAGGGACAACACTGTGAACTGCTCCTCAGGATCCAGTGACACTAGCTCGGGGCCGAAGACCACGCTGTGGAAAGAGGAGGGAGTCAGACGCCCCGAGAGGGTCACTCAGGACCCGGCGGAGGCCTTCCACCGGCTCACCCCGGCTCACCCCTGCTCACCCCGGCTCACCCCGGCTCACCGTGCTCTCTTGGCTCTGTAGTCATACACCTGCACCGCTGCGTTGTGTGGGACGCGGTAGCTTACCACCCGGGTCTTGTTCCTTGGAGCTGAGGGCTTAAGGGCCTTGGCCTTGCCCGACTGACCCCTATCTGCCAGAGGGTCATGCCCCAAGTTCAGCAGCTCCTCCACGCCGGGAGGCAGCTCCTTTTCCCACAGGACTTCATCCTGAGTCAGCATGTAGGTGCTCCCGATCACAGCCCGCACCTAGGGAAGTGTTTTCCGGGAGGGAGGCCTGAGCCGACCCCGCTCTGGGGGCCCACGGTGTCCTGGTTAAAGGCGATCTCCGCAGGAAGACTGCACCCAAAATCAGCTGCCACCTGCTAGGTGTCTAAGCTTCCCTTTCCTCGTCTGTACGATGGGCCCTCTGGGGTCAGGGAATGAGGGAGGGTTCACGGGCCGAATGCCAAGAACAGCACTTGGTGCGAAGTAAGGTGCTGGCTATTTTTCCTAGGGTTTCCTTGCCGGGGCGGCATCGATGGAGATCACAGGCACAGGTGCGGTCCTGGGAGGCCCCTCACATTCACTAACGCTGCCCGGAGCTCTGAACTGTTTGTGTTAAGATTCTCAGGGAAAGGGTTGGCAACGTAATCCTCGGTAAAAACCAAGGTCAAGGTTTTAGGTGAGGCAGCAAGAGTCTACCGAGATGTGGGCCGTATTCCCATAAGACCTTTATGACAGGACCACATCTGCAGTAGGGCAGAACCCCTGTCCCGAAGCAGAGCTCATTATCTCGGCTGGAGTCTCTAAGATGTAAAATTAGGTAGCAAATGAAGTATGAAATGGCCTCACATCTGCCAGCCGGCCGCCCGGCCGCTGCTGTGTATGCTGCTGGAGCCTTCTCCCCACCTGCCTCTTCCCGTTAGCATCACCTGCTTGCCCAGAGGAAGTCACCCCTGGTGCCGCCCGTCTCCCAGCTGGTACCTTTCCAGTCTTGACATCCTGCACATAGATGCCCTCATTTTGGTCCAGAGGGATGGCCTGGCGCTCCTCCACCACCTCCACTTTCACAGATGGCACATACTCCAGGGGCCCACGGATGAGCCAGCGGTCTCCAGCCTGGTGGGAAACTTTCTCGTCGCCCTCCCCCTCCTCCAGGGGCTGCAGGGCCCTCAGCAGCAGCCCCTGCTGCTCTGACAGCACGTACACATCCTGGATGCCTCGCTCCAGCCTCTCCCCGGGCTGGAGGAAGAAGGACTTCTCTCCCTGGTGGGGAAAAGGAGAGATTAGGTCATGGCGCCGCTCAGGCCTACAGGACAGCCACGCTGCCTAGACAACAGCCTTCTGGCTTGTCACTGACGGCATAACCTTGAGCCCGGTCTTCCCTTCCCCAGGCTGTACGGGGCTTGTGTTGAAGACAGAAGCCAAAGGACTCTCCAGTCACAGTATCTCTGTGTGTGGTCAAATTTGTAAATGATCAGGACCTAGGATCTCAAGCTAAACAGTTAAGAATTACCCTGAGCGGCTGGGCAGTGACGGCACACAGCTTTGATCCCAGCACTCGGGAGACAGGGGCAGGCTTAGTATAGGCTTTATAGGCCAGCCTGGTCTACAGAGTTCCAGGACAGCCAGGGGCTACTGCTAGGATAGAAAAACCCTATCTCAAAAAAAAAAAAAAAAAAAAAAAAAAAAAAAAAAAAAAAAAAGAAAGAAAGAAAGAAATAACATCATTATCCTAAGCTGGCTGTACATGTCTGTACTCTCAGCATTTGGGAGGCTAAAGGAGGAGAGTCATCCTGAGTGAGAACCCTGTCACAAAAGCCAAGGCAAAGGGTCTCCAAAGAAAACAAAATGGTCACGAAGAAATTATATATGCTTTTAATTTCTCCCACGGTTTACTTTCTTGACACGGCGGAGTTTCAGGATGGGCAAACTCTGGTCTTGAGAGTCAAATCTGACCTGCTAGCTATGATGGATATGGTACCAGACTGGCTTTGAGCTTCCGGACTCCTGTCTCAGGCTCCCAAGTAGCTGAGACTACAGCTACATGCTTCACTGGCTTTTTCACACCCCTACCCCCAGGAGGGGTCTCGCTGTGTAGCCTAAATTCAAATTCACAGCTACATTTTTTTTTTTTTTCCTAAATGCACCCATCGACATTTCAGTTGTTTGTTTTTGGACATTAAGTAGCCCTGGCTGGCCTGCAGCTCACAGATTTGCAAGGGTTCTACAGGCGCTGTTTTGACTTTCACTACCTCCCTCACCCTTCTCTTGTTTTTCTTTTTCTTTTTTTTAAGGATTCATTTATTTATTATGTACACAGTGTGCCTGCAGGCCAAAAGAGGGCACCAGATCCTGTTATAGATGGTTGTGAGCCACCATGTGGGTGCTGGGAATTGAATTCAGGACCTTTGGAGGAGCAGAAGGCGCTCTTAACCTCTGAGCCATCTCTCCAGCTCCCTTGTTTTTCTTTTTAAGAGACCATCTCAGCCAGGCACAGCAGCGAACGCCTGTAATCCCAGCGCTCAGGGAGGCAGAGGCAGGTGGATCTCTGTAAGTTAAAGGCCAGCCTGGTCTACCTATGATCTTCACAGGGAGAATGGGGAAGGAGAGTGGCTCCTTTGTACAGAATGTTACACCCGAGGGTCTGAAGCCTGAAGGGCTAAAGCTGGCTGGGGCTGCATGAAAGAACACGGAGAGCCAGTCCCAGGAACTTCAGGAGGGAGCCCAAGGCCCCTGGGGGAACCGGATAGGATGGTACACCAGGAATGTAGAGCTAAGTGTACAAAAAACGCTGAAGGTGTTTCTAGGATGTGTGGACTGTGTGGCAGAAGTGAAGGGAGAGCGATCCGAAGGCCTCCCGTCGCTCACAGGCTCCGGGGAGGAGAGCAGCTCACCTTGACAACACGCTTCTGTCCCAGCTGGTTCTTGCCATCCGGTCCCATTGGGTCAAGGATGACGCAGTAGTGTCGCGGTCCCAGGGTGGTGATGGGGACCACCCCCAGCACCTCCTCGTAGACATCTGGCACGTGGGCTTCTGTGTCCTGCACGGTCACCAACCATTCCTCCCCAGTGCGGTGGGCCATTCCCCGGAAGTCCCTGAAGTTCTGCCGAGCCCGGAGGTGCAGGGCTGTCTGCAGGAGAAGACACGGGTGCTTGCGAGGCCTCCCTCCACCTCCCCTCTGCTGGCTGGTGCCTTGGCCCTGGCAACGCCTACCTGCCCTGGAGGATACCCCAGGACCCTCCTCTGGACACGGGACCTGATTTCCCTAGTGACAAGATGCCCGTCCTTTGCTTGAGCGTCCTCTGCCTCTCTGAGCACCGCCAGCTTCCCTCCCCACACCCAGCACAAACCTTTTCTGTCAGGATCACGGCGTCCACCAGATCCAGCACCTCTTCGAACACAGCTGGGAGGTATGCACCCACCGACCGGACCAGCCACTCCTCACCTGCGGTGTGAGCAGAAAGGAAGAGTCAAGCACAGCCAGGAGGCCGCCATCAGGTCTCTACAGACCATCTGGGGTTTGAAGGCAAAGAAACGCCCCCGCCCCCCGGAGATGAGCGCTTGACAAGGTCCTGCTTTCAGTGAGGCCAGGGGAAAACTAACCTCAATCCCTGAAGAATTAACAAACAGACAGACTTTTAGAGGCTGGGCCTGGTGGCACAGCTCCACCATCCCAGCACTCAGGAGGTTGAGGTGGGAGGAGTGGGAGTTTTGGGCTAACCTGGGCTTCACAGGGAGACCCGTCTCAAAAGACAAAACCCAAAAGCCCACTAGGGCCCTTCTAGAATGCCGAGTCACTGCTACCGTTACCCTGTGGTACCATCTCTAAGCACCAAACACTGACTTTTCATGCTCCTGCCGTGGGCAGAAGGGCCTCCATTAGGCCCAGAAATGACATTTTGTTTATTGGAGCAGCACGCATGCCCAGTAGCAAGTCCTAGTCTCTCCCTGCCTGGCCACACACCTGGGCAAGTGCTTCAGTCTTGGATGGAGAAAACTGCTGACTCTCACTCTTATCGGGGGACTAAATAAAATGCTATCCACCATTTTGAACCAACATCGGGTCAATGTATTGGAACATCCCACTTGGCGATCTTGAACCACTGGCCACAGCTGACGTTGAAGATGGGGAAGGTAAGACTGTGTTAGCATGGTGTGAGCGCAGGCTCCAGGCCGGCATGGAAGTGGGTTTGCGAGAGGCAGCAGGCAGACCTCAACAGCTCCAGAGATACCAGGAGAAGCCACACATGGGGATGCGTTTATGATCCCAGCGCTCATGAGGCTGAGGCAGAAGGACTGCCGTGAGTTTGAGGTCACCGTGGACTACGTGATGAATACCAGTTCGTCAGGGCTACTTGAGACACTGTCTCAAAAACAACAGACCTGGGGAAATTGCTCAGTGGTTAATGTGCCAGCTCTTCTTCCAGAGGACCTAGGTTCAATTCCCAGCACCCACATGGTGGCTCACAACTGTCTGTAACTCCAGTTCCAGGGGATCTGACCATCTTTTCTGGCCTCCATGGTGCACAGACATACATGAAGACGAAACACCCATACACATGAAAATAAGAAAATGATATTTTTTAATCTTAAAAATAACAACAAGCACAATGAAAGACAGATACAGGCTGGGCAGTGGTGGCCTACACCTTTAATCCCAGCTGAGACAGAAGCAGGTGATCTCTGAGTTCCAGGCCAGCCTGGTCCACACAGAGAAACCCTGTCTCCAAAGCCCATTTAAAAAAAACAAAAAGACACGGCGGCTGGAGAGATGGCTCAATAGTTAGAAGCACTGTCTGCTCTTCCAGAGGTCCTGAAGTTCAAGGCCTGGCAACCACATCGTGGCTCATAACCATCTATAATGTGATCTAGTGCCCTCTTCTGGCATGCAGGGGTGCATGCAGATAGAGCACTCGTACACATAAAATAAATAAATCTTAAAAAAAAAGACAAACAGCCAGACTTGTATACATGTGTACATGCGTGAAAACACACACACACACACACACACACACACACACACACACACACACCAGCGAAGAACCCTGCCCTGGCGTCACCTGAGCCCTTCTGCTTGCCCTGCAGGGAGGGCCCTTCCTGCTCACCCGGCAGCAGTAACCCTCGTTGAGCCCACCTGTCACCCTGTCCTTGCCGTCCCGGTCAAAGCATTCCTTGCGGGCCCGCAGCCGCAGCGCCTGGTTCTGCTTGATGACTGTGGCCTGAATGATCTCCACAACTTCCACCTCCTTCTGGGGGATGTAGGTGCCTGGGAGAGGAGGAGGAAGCCAATGCTGACGGTCAAAGGCGTCAGGGTCAGGGTAGAGAGGCAGGAAGCCCTGGCCCAGGCAAAGCCCAGGAGATGGAGACGTAACTCACCAGGTCCCTCAAACAGCCACTCGTCTCCCGCCATGACCTTGTCTCCATTCTTATCCTGAAAGTCCAGCAAGGCCTTCAGATGCAGGGCAGTGTTGGGCAGAACCACCTGGAGCGGGGTAATGTCCTACAGGGGAAGAAGGGCCATGCGGTGTTCAAGCCTGGGGTCCCAGGCTTCAAAGCTGGTACTCTGCACACCAGAGCCCACAGCACCCCTCTATGGGAGGTCCATACTGCTGTGGATCAAGTCAGGGACTTGGGCTGGAGAGATGGCCCAGAGGTTCAGAGAGCTGGCTGCTCTTCCAGAGGTCCTGAGTTCAATTCCCAGCCACCACATAGTGGTTCATGACCTTCTGGAATGAGATCTGGTGCCCTCTTCTGGCGAGGGCAGATATATATATATATATATATATATATAATATATATATATACATAATATATATTTATTATGTATACAGAACATTGTATACATTTTATATATATATATATATATATATATATATATATATATATATATATGTCAGAGCCATATGAATGCCGAGCAAGTGCTCTACCACGGAGCCACGGAGCCACACAGCATCCAGAGTGAGGAGTGGCAGACTGGGAGAGACATCTAGGAAGCTGAACGACAAGTGTAGGACCTGGTTTGCAGGAATGCTCTGGAGCAGTGGGTTCTCAGCCTGTGGGTCTTGACCCCTCTGGGAGTTGTATATTGACTATTCCACACAGAAGACATTTATATTACGATTCATACCAGTAGCAATCATAACAGCAGCGAAATTACAGTTATGAAGTAGCAATGAGATGATTTTATGGTTGGGGGTCACCACAACATGAGGAGCTGTATTAAAGAGTGGCAGCATTGGGAAGGCTGAGGACCACTGTTCTAGAAAGTATCTGGAAGTACAAAGACGAAGCTGGGTGTCGTGGCACGAACCTATAATCACAGCACCTGAGAAATGCCAACAGGAGAGGCAAGAGTTCACCGAGAAGGGTGGTGCACGCCTTTAATCCCAGCACTCCCAAGACTGGCGTATACCTTGGAGGCAGAGGCAGGCAGATCGCTGTGTGTTTTCGGGGCGCGTGTTGTCTACAGCGCGTGTCGGGGAGCGCCGGGTCTACAGAGAGACCCTGTGTTGTGAAACCCCCCCCCCCCACACACACACACACACATATATGTGATTTTCTAAGAGGGGGGGGAGAGAGCTGTTTTGGGATGTTGTGGGGGGGCGCGCCACAGCTGTTTTAGGGGGGGGTGTCGAGAGGGGCGCCGGTGTGGGGCCGGTTTTCTGTGTGAGAGTGTTGTGTGGTGTGGAGAGTGTGGGGCGCCTTTTTCCCCTTTTGGTCTTGTTGTGGTGTGGAGAGGGGGCGCCCCCCCCGCGGCGGCGGCTTTTGTGTCTCGTCTGGTGTGCTCTCAATCTCCCTCTTTTTTTGTCTGTTCTCTCCGGGGTATGCGCGCGTCTCTCTCGCCCTCTCCGTGTCTTTTTGTGTGTTGTGTCTCACAGCGCCGCTGTGTCTCTGTGTCTACTGTTCTGGTGTGAGCGCGACCTTTTCCCTATGGGCCTGTGTGTGTTCTCTGTTTTTTTTCCGTTTTTGTCCCCCGTGTCTCTAGGTGTCTCTTTTTTGGGTCTGTTTTTTTGTTGTTATGGGTCTTCTCTGTTGTGAATATGGGGGAGCGGATCTCCGGGGTGTGGGTGTGGGGGTGTGTGTGTTTTGCGGAGTCTAATGTGGGGCTTTTCGGGGAGCGTGTCCCGCTGTGTGCGCGGGGCGCTCTAGGTGTGGGGCCAGCGGAGGGGCGGGGTGTGTGTGTTGTGTGTTGTCGGGGGCGGGGGCACGCGGGGGTGTAGGGGGGGCCGGGGGGGGAGTGTGTGAGCGGAGGGGAGAGGGGGACTCTGTGTACATATATACACATATATATACAGAGTCTATATATATGTGTATACACACATATGTGTTATATATATATCCCCACACATATACACACACACACACACCCGGGTGTGGTCTAGCTCTCGATCTTTTTGTGTCTGGGTCTCCGATGTTGTGGTGTGGTGTGGGGGCGGCGCCTGTGTTTTGTTTTGGGTTTTTGCCAAGAGGTTTTGTGTGGGTGTAGGGTGTGTGGTGTGAGGGGTTTTTGTGAAATGTGCTTTTAGAGTGTGTCGCGCGGGTTTTTCTGGGAGAGCGGGGGGGAGAGAGAGAGCGCCGGGGAGCTCTAGAACGGGTCTCTGTGGGGCCTGTGGGAAGCGTGTGCAACACACACGCGGGGAACTGTGGGACCCCCAGCGTCTCGCGCCGCGCGTGTGTGTGTGGTGTCTTATTTTGGGGGGGGGGGGGGGGTGTGGGGGCACTTTTTTTTCCCCCCCATTTTGAGCGCGAGAGGTGTGTCTCTGTGTTCTGTGCTCTGGGGGGCTGTGGAGCGGCGCGGGGGGGTGTGTCTGAGCGGAGCGGGGATCTGGGTGTCCCCGAGAGGGGGCTCTGTGTGTGTGGGGGCACCTCTTGTTCTGCGTGTTGTGCCCGGGTTTTGCCCCGGGGTCTCCGCGGTGTGGGGGGGGGGGTGTGTCTTTTAGGTTTTGCTCTCTCGTGTACACGTGTTCTCTCGCCGTGTGCGCGCACACACACTCTCTTGTTCTTGTTCTTGTAATATTTTGTTTTTTTTAAACACCTGTGGGGGAGTATGTTGTTCTCTCGCTGTGTTCTCCGTGTGTGTGGGCGTGTGAGGTGTGAGTTTTGCCACGTTTTCAGCGCGTGTGTTTTTTTTATGGGGTTTTCTGGGCGCGCCAGTTTTATGTTGTGAGCCTGTGTCTCACACACACACACACACACACACACACACACACACACACACACACACACACACACACACACACACACACACACACACACACGTGTCTGGGCAGTGGTGGTGCAGGTCTTTAATCCCAACACTTGGGAAGTAGAGGCAGGTGGCTCTCAGTGAGTTCAAGGTCAGCCTGGTGTACGGAGCGAGTTCTAGAACAGCCATGGCTACACAGAGAAACCCTGTCTTGAAAAAACAGAAACTAAACCAACCAACAAAACAAAACAAACACACATACACCAAGTACAACAAAACAAATAAATAAAAGAAAGGGCAAGCTGTTGCCGTGGCTAGGGAGGAAGCCGCCTCTGAAAATGTCTCCCATGCCTTTAGAAAATGCTGCGAGCCTCGAAGAAGGTGCCGCCATGGAAGCGACTGAATCTTGATTCAAGATGGAGAGGTCCCTCTCTGTGGACGAATCGTCTCTGGGTGTGCTAGGGGAGTCGAGGTTAAAGTGAGGCGGGGTGGGAAAGCTTTACTCCTCGGGCCCCAGGGTTTCTAAAGATCTGCCCTCATGACCTCGGCCCTCCTCACCCAGGACGGGACTCAGCCAGCTGAGGTAAGACAAGGGTAGAGATATATTTTTACGACTGTTTCGCTCAGATTTTTTTTTTTTTTTTTTTTTTGGTGGGAGTGTTTCTTGACAGGGTCTCACTGCATAGCCCTGGCTGTCCCGGAAATTACTCTGTAGACCAGGCTGGCCTTAAACTCAGAGATCCACCTGCCTCTGCTTCGCAAGCACTGGGATCAGGGGTGTGCACCGCCATGCCCCGGCTCCACTCAGATTCTTTTAAGGATTGCTCCAAATCCTTAACCATTCCTCATTAGCTGTGGCTTCATTAAAATTTCTCTTTTATTTATAACTGTGCGTGTGGGTAGGTGTGCATGGCTTCCCGCGCACGTTTGGAAGTTTGAGGACAGCTTTCAGGAGCTGGTTCTCTCTTCCCACCAGGGGTTTGGGGGGCCGAAAATTGGTCCTCAGGCTTTAAACGGCAAACGCTTTTACCTGCCTCACTGAGCCCTCGCTATTATCACTGTCCTTCCCAGCGGCGTGCATCTCTGTGCACTCCGGGAGCCATGCTATTAGGCAGTCAAGAGCAAGAAGCACTGATTAGGGCTTTCGGACATCGGGCACTTGTCTGGCACACACAATGCCCTGGGTTCTATTCTTAGCACTGAAAAAAAATTAAATAAATAAATAAACAAACAAAAACCTTAAAAGTGAGCCGGCAAGATTGCTCAGTGGGGAAGGTCCTGCCAGGCCTGATGACCTGAGTTCAACTCCAGGACCCACACGCCATCTGTGGCGAGCACGCATGCCCTCGACCCCAATAAATAAGTAAAGAAACGGTAGTGATAACAGAAATGGTACTGGTCATTAGAGACAGTCAGTTTAAAAGCATTCAATACCAAGCAGGCAAAGGCGGGACTGTTAACGAACTTCCGGTAGATTCCCTCTCTTGGGAACCCAAGCCTGAGGGCGATCAGGGAGAGGGTTTGGCTGTGGTGGTGGCCCACGCCTCCACTGCCACAGTCACAGGCATCTAGGCATGACTCTGGAGACAAGGCGAGTCTATCTGGGGTCCGTATGGAGAGCGGGTTTTTGGAATAAAGAGGGCGGGTCAGCTTGGCCCCTGGTGAAAATCCACAACCATCCCTCCTCCTCCTCAACCCTTCCCACAGGCCCTCTGTGGGCCCGTTGTTGGGCAGTGGGCTGAAACAGGCTGAGTTTGGCCCGAGGGAGGAAAGGCAGTTACCTTTTCCAGCACCTCCCCTGGGTACAGGGGGAAAGGGTCCTGGGCCAGCCGGATCTCCTGGTCAGCGTGCCGAAGCCTGACTTGTCCTGTGGCGTCAAGTAAGACCAAGTTCTGGGCGTCCCGGAACACGGGGTTGGCCACTATGCAGTAGTGGCGTGGGGGGACCGTCACCATGCGCACCGGGGAGAAGAGCACCCTGTTGTGAGGGTAAGAAGGGATGTGAGGAGTCAGGAAGAGCAGGAGAAACCTCCCAGCCACCCAGAGGAGGGTCACTCCTGCCAGCCGGGCTCTCCCCAGCCGGGACAGAGAGCACCAACCTCTCGTTGTCCTGCCGGATGTAGGTCTGTGGTCCAACCTCCACACGGGACACGTTGCTGTTTTGGTCCAGTACATGGATGTAGTGGTATGGAGGTATGCGGATGATGGCCTCTTCAGTTGCCATGGTGAATCCTAAGTTCCGGCCGAACCTGATTGCAGCATGGAAAAAGGCCCGGTTGGGAAGACGAGAGATAAACACAGGACATTTGGGACGAGACAGGGTAGTCCAAAGACGGCCTCTTCTTTCTAGCTACCCTGATCAGCACCTTCCTGGTCTCACTCCCACCCCAACTTCCTCCTCTCCTGCTTTTAAAAAAGTAAAATATTGGGGCTGGAGAGAAGGCTCAGTGGTGAAGAGCACTGTTTGCTCCTCCAGAGGTCCTGAGTTCAATTCCCAGCAACCACATGGGTGGCTCCCAACCATCTATACCCTCTAATGCAGGTGTACACGCAGATAGGGCACTCATATACATAAATATATATATAATCTTTTAAAAAGTTAAACATTTTATTTCATGACGTGCATTTGCTTGCACGAATTTATTTGTACTGCGCGCTTGCATGCAGGAGCCCTCGGAGGCCAGATCCCCTGGAACTGGAGCTAGCAGCGGTCGTGAGCCACCACTTGGGTGCTGGCAACTGAGTCCTCTGCAAGAGCAGTAAGTCCTCAACTAACGAGCCATTTTTCCGGCCCCCTGTATTCACGTATGATCTATGTATGTATGTATATAATTTATTTTATGTATACGAATGTTCTGCCTGAATATATGTATGTATATTTTGTGTGCAGCTGGGGCCGTGAAGGAGTCAGAAGAGGGTGTCAGAACCCCTGGAGTTGGAGTTAGAGGTGACTATGAGCCGCCCGGTTTGGATGCTGGGACTCAGACTTGGGTCCTCTGCAAGGACTCTTAACCTCTACGCCATGTCTCGGAGCAATTCCTCCTCTTCCCTTCTCTCACACCCTCTTCCTGTCCCATCCCCACTTCTGACACAGAGTTTGGCTCTACAGCCCTGGCTGACTCTGAGCTCGCAGTCTTCCTACCTTAGTTCTCTTGGAATGAAAAAGCGGGCTCTGCCATACCTGCCTCTCCTCTTCTTCTCCCCACCTCAGACAGCACCTCCGCCAAGGACTGTTTGCTTCAGCTACCCACAGAAGCCCAGAGGTACTGCTACCTTTCCCTCCCTCCGGGCCACTCCCTCAGCACACTACCTGTAGATCAAAGGTTCCCAGGTCCTAAGGCGCACCCGGCTGTATTCAGATGTCTGTCTGCACCCCTGCCCACTCCTGTTGTAAGCAGTCTTGAGGTAAACCTTTCAGAGGAGAGCCCCACCAAGAAGAGACCCAAGTGATGCTCCCATCAGGGCAGCTGGATTCATAACACAGCCAAGCACCCTGACCTCACCCTTCTCAGCTCGCTGGCTGAACACCCTCAGCTCCCGCTGTCACAAGAGGTAGGAGAAGAAGCATGCGTGGAGAGGAAAAGGGGGATAAATGGATTCGTATCTACCCACGCCGTTGTCTTTACCTCTGACTCCGGGCTGCTTTCATTCAGTGCTTGGCTTGTGAATGTCACACACCCTTAGCATAGCCCATCCTTATACCCAGCGTCCCTTGGACTTTGGACATGTCTCTTCCGGGTCAGAAAAAGGCAATTAAGTTTGCTAGGCAATGCCCCAGAGACTATGCCTGAATAGGAGAATAGCAGACCTCCTCTCTCTTCCCGTGTGTGTGTGTGTGTGTGTGTGTGTGTGTACGCCCATGTGCGCAATGGCTGTGCCTACTTTGGATTTCCTGGAGCTAGAGACGGAGGCAGTTGTGGACTGCCTACTGTTGGGTGCTGGGAACATACTCTGGTCCCCTGCCAGAGCAGCAAGTGCTCTTAACTGCTGAGCCATCTCTCCAGCACCTGGGAATATTCTGTTTCTTCTGTCTCTGTACTGGCCACACGTGATTCAGCTGAACAGCTGGAATGCAGCTGGGCATCTGAGAAAATAAATTGTTACTTTCTTGTTTCTTTGTTTTGCACAGGATCTTGTCCTGTAGCCCAGGCTGATCTTAAACTCTATCTTCCGGCTTCAGCCTCCTGAGTGCTGGAGTTCTAGGCATCCCTACCATGCTTGGACAAAGCATTTTTGTCTTTGCAGTGTCGAGCATGCAACCCAGGGCTTTCCTTGCACGTGCTGGGCAAGCTCTACCACTGAGAAACACCACATCCTGTCCTGGTTAGATTCTTGTCAGCTTGACACAAGCTGGATTCAAGTGGGAAGAAGACTGCAACTGAGAAAAAATGCCTCCGTCTGACTGCTTGCAGGCAAGCCCGTGGGGCTTTTTCTTGATTGCTAATTGGTGGAAAAGGGCCCAGAGACCACTGGGGAGAGGACCACCTCTCAACAGGTGGTCCTGGGTGGCTAAGAAATCGGGCTCAGCAGTTAAGAGCACTGGATGTTCTTCCTAGAGGACCCGGGTTCAATCCCCAGCACCCACGTGGCAACTCACAAGTGTCTGTCACTCCAGTCAGAGTGACACCCTCACATAAGCATATATGCAGGCAAAACACGAATGCACATGAAATAGAAAAATAAATGATTTTGATAAAGTGGGTTAAGCAAGCGACCAGGAGCAAGCTAATAAGCACCACCCCTTCTTGGGCCCTGCTTCATTCCGCTCCTGCCTCCGGGTTCCTGTCCGGACTTCCCCAGAGGATGGAATGTAACCCGTAAGATGAAATAAATCCTTCCCTCCCCAAGTTATTTCCTCATCGTCGAAGCAAACCAAGACACATCCCCAGGAAAAGTTACTGTAAGTATAGTTGGAGGGGCTGGCATTGGGCTCCCGGGAGAGTACTAGGTCCTGGGCTCAGTCCCCAACATGGGGGAAAAACACTTAAAACTTAATTTAAATGGGCCCTTGTGGCTGGTCGATCCCCTGTTGCCATTCTGGATTCCACAGCTCTTAAGTAGAGGAGACTCAGATAAAGACTGAGGGTCATTCAGGGTCACAGGATGTGATGCTGTCGGGACTTCTCATTTTTATTATTGTTGTCACCGTTATTAATTGTTCTGACAGGACTGGGGACCAAACCTCAGAAGTGCTAGACAAACTCTCTTTCCAGCACGGAGCTACGCCCCCAGCTGGACTTTTCTTTCTCTGAAGGGAGTCAGAAACACAGGCAACATCGGTTAGGTGCTGGATTCGGAAGGCTCGTGTCCTACCAGGGATGGGGCTCCGTTGGTGGAGCGCTTGCCTATCATGGTCAGGTTCCGGCACAACATAAACGGACACAGTGGCTCCCGTCTGCAATCTTAGGAGTCTAACTTTATCCTTAGTTACACAGCAAGCTTGAGGCCAGCCTGGGTTACCCCAGCACTAGACAAAAACAAAACCAGCCAACCAACTCCACAACAAAAGGTTTTTGTTTGTTCTTTGGGGGGTTGTGCACAGGTCCGCCATGGGGCTTCAGGTCAAGCTTGGGCGTTCACCTTCAGGTGATATCTACCTTTGTTTGTGTGTGTATGTGTGTGTGTGTAACCTTGGTTGTGTTGTCCTGGACTGGCTTTGTAGACCAGGCGGGCCTTGAACTCATAGCAATCTGCCTGCCTCTGGCTCCCTGAGTGTTGGGATCAAGGGCGTGCTTCAGCAGGCCCGGCTTTTTTTTTTTTAATTTGTGAAATTAAATTTTATTTACTGTGAGTGTCGTAGTGTGCCATCTCTCCAGCACCCCCTACCTTTTTAAAACTCAGGTGCTGGGGCCTGAACTCAGGTCCTCTCACATAAATGACAAGCACTCTACCAACTGAGCTATGGCCTGGCCCAAGGCTCTTCTGGTACGCTTCCCACGGGAGAGGGGATTAATTTTGCTTGTGATGGTAAAATACTGACAGCTTCTAGAATCACCCGGGAGACGATCCTCAGGGCATGTCTCTAAGGGAATTTTCCAGACAGGGTTAGTTGGGGAGGGAGGGCACGGACTAAGCAGCACTCACTCTGTGGGCTTGGGGCTCACGCTGACTCAAAAGGAGAAAGCAGGCTGAGTACCAGCATCCAGCTGGTTCCTGACGGCCGGTGGGCAGTGTGACCCGAGGCCTCAGGGTCCTGCTGCCATGCCATTTGGCATGATCACTGCAACCTCAAACGGTGAAAAAAAACCACGTCCTTTCCCAAAGTGGCTTTTTTTGGGCACTTTGTTCTTAAAACATAATGTTTCACTGACACGCACACTGCCTCTTCCTTGCAGCCGTGTTGGGATCTGACCCGGATGTTTTCCTGGGCTCTGTGCTAGGAGAGCACTATTCAAGACTCTGTAAGATGGGACCAACTAAACTGCGGCCCTAACTCTCAGTCTGTGTAGCTCTGGCTGGCCTGGAACTCACTCTGTAGACCAGGCTGGCCTTGAACTCAGAGCTCAAGCCTGCCTCTGCGGACTCCTAACTCTCTTTGGATGGGTGATCTTAGACAAGCCCTTTGTTCTTCTATCTGCCTCCTCAATTACGAAGTTGAAATGACTAACAGTCTTTTCCCAGCACTGTGATGACATGTTTCTACAGAAAGCAGCCCGAGCCAAGCCTGGCACTTTACCAGTACTGTGTTTACTCCTGAGAATAGACAGGGCCCAAGGTGAGGGGTATAGTCAGGGCCTCCTTCCCCACCTGGCATCAGGGCTTAACCCTCACTTGGCTGCCGGTCAGGAAGGAGGTGAGCCGCGCATCAACACCAGCCGTTGTGCTGGAGCACGGCAATGCAGAGGCTTCCCACAGTTGGATACAGCACCTCTCCAGGGGCGCCTGGCCAGAAAACCAGATGGGACAGGCAGAAGGGCCTGGGAGGCCAGCAGGGTCTCGGGGCCCCGCCCGGAAGAAGGGAACCGTCGAAGGCTCTCTGAGGTGGGAGTCCGCTTCAGGCACAGCCTCGATTGGCTCCTCGTTGCACAATGCTCCACTCCCCAAGACTGAGGCCTCTCCACCATCTGTCACCCCAGCTGGGAATAGTGAGGGGGCCGGAGAGCCTCTCCCAGCTCGGTGACTCAGCAAGAGCCTTCCTCAAAGCTAATCCACCTGGGTTCCGGCCTTGCTCTAAGGCCAAGCCCCTGCTCAGGTAGCCCAATTTAACTTCCAGTCCACTCCCCTTCCACGCCCCACGGCTCCCCTTCCTAAGATCACCAATCAAATTCCCTTGGAGCAGATCCTGCCCTTATGCCCCGGACACTGTATTTGTGACAAGTCTCACAGCCCAGTGGCTTCTAGATGACATGTACAGTCCCGCCTCTTATTTCTGTTATGTCAAGGACCTCACAGGACATGGTACGCTGGGCGTGGTGGCACTTACCTTTAATCTCGGCATTTGGGAGACAGGGCTGGGAGGTCTCTGTGACAAGGAGGTCAGCCTGGACTACATAGCGAGTTGCAGGTTAACCAGGGCTACAAAATGAGACCTTGTCTCAAAACAAGTAAGCAAGCCAGTGGTAACGGGCCTACGGTTCTGCCTCAGGCCTGGCACCTCTCCTGGCACTCCCGGCTGAGCTGTGCTCCCTGCCAGCTCTTGGGTACACGCCTAGTCTGCAAGTGCCGGGAACCACAGCTAGTCCTCAGCCAGGAGCAGAGGCTGGGTTCAGCCTGCTCTTTACTGAGGGGTGCGTGGACTGGTCTCCCGTACACAACACAAAGCCAGGACAGGCTCTGAATCCCAGTCTTTTTTAAAGACACGGTCTCACTCTGTAGCCCAGGCTGGCCCTGCGGGCATGGCAATCTTTCTGTCTCAATCTCCCAAATGCTGGGATTATAAAGTGCACCATGTCTGGTTTTTGTTGTTGTTGTTTTCTTTTGGAGACAGGCTCTTGCTACATAACTCTGGATAATGACTATGAAGTCCATGATGGCCTTTGAACTCAAAGCAAGCCTCTTGCCTCAGCTTCCTGAGTGCTGGAAATACTGACATGGTCCATGATACTTGGCTTCGTTCCTTGTCTGGGAACTCAAAGGCAACGTTGATGTATCAGCCAAAATTAATGAGTCGTGAATCGGCACATTTCAGCCATTTTTCAGGATAACCTTCCAATGGCTGGCACAGTGAATTTAAACAGTCAATGCCTGTTTCAAAGTGACTACAGTGTGCTCCTGGTCTTCGGTTGTTTGTAAAGATTCCTTTATTATTGTTTTGAGACAGGGTCTCTCTAGATAGCGCTGGCTATCCTAGAACTCACCATGTAGACCAGGCTGGCTTTGAACTTACAGAGGTCCACCTGCTTTTGCCTCCCAAGTGCTGGGTTTCTTTATTTTTTTTCAAGACAGGGTTTCAATGTTCCCGGCTGTCCTGGAACTTCCTCTGTAGACCAGGCTGTCCTCAAACTCACAGAGATCTGCCCGTCTCTGCCTCCGGAGTGCTGGGATGAAGAGAATGAGCCACCACTGCTTGGCTTATTCTATTATTTCTGTGTCTGTGTGTGGGTAGGTGCATGTGAGGCTGGGAGTTGAACTCAGGTCTGTAATGAAAGGTGTTTTGTTTTTTTGTTTGTTTTTTTGTAAACTCAGTTATGGGAATTTGGATTTTTTGGTAAAGGGTAGGGTCTGAGCACCGATATTTTTTTATTTGTTGCTTTTCGAGACAGGGTTTCTGTATATAGCCCTGGCTGTTCTGGGCTCATCTTGTAAACCAGACTGGCCTCAAACTCATTAAGAGATCCATCCTCCTGCCTCTGCCTCGCAAGTGCTGGGATTAAAGGCGTGTGCCACCACAGCCCGGCTGGGCACCAATATTTTTAAAAGTTCTCACAGTGACTCGAAGACTGAGAGCCACTCTGGAGATGAAGGTGATACCTAGTTCAGGCTAGCGTGGGTTACACAGAGGTATATTGGGATGGCTGGGGAAGCTGGGTCTGACCGTTCACACCTGTAACCCCAGCACTCAGGAGGTAGGAACTGCAGCCCAAAGGACTATAGCTAAAACTACAGTCCGAGACTGAGCCAGCTGTGGTGGCATATGTCTTTAATCCCAGAGCTTGGGAGGCAGAGGCAGGCATATCTCCAAGTTCAAGGCCAGCCTGATCTATATAGAATTTTAGGACAGCCAGGGCTACACAGGGAAACCCTGTCCCAAAAACCAAACCACACAAAACCAAACCTCAACAGCAGGAAATGCCAGTCTTGTTAGGGTTCTGTCATTGCAACCTCAGCTCCGAACCACTCCTAACAACTTCCTCTGCTGGACTGAAAAAAGTTGCAAGGTGACCATCTTACTACAGGATTACAGTGGGGAGAGCTAAGCTCAGCACAGCAGACCGCATCTGGAGCACAGAGACCCTTCTTTCTTTGGTGAGTGTCTAGCCAAGGCTAGCTCTGAACCCACGTTAAGCTGAGTGACAATGGCCTAATCTACCTTCAGGAGAACAAGCCCATCCCAGCCTCACCCCAGCCCTGTGACTGCATCCTGCTTTGAATAACCTCTTTCTGTGGCTAACAGTTTCAACTGCCCCGTGTCAGTCATCACTGACAGTATTCCTGCACTTCCTAGTTTAAGATTAACCACAACCACCACCATAGAGCTCACTGGCCTGCCTTCTCTGACAAGAACGCTTCTCAGGTTTATCCCACAAACCTGCCCTCACCAGCCTGCAGCCTCTCCATTCACCCCTTTATACACACTTCCAAGTACACACGGAAATTTTACTCATTCTCCAATCCCTCCCCTGCCTAGCTTCGGGTTGTTCCCTTTGTCCCCAGCTCTGCTTTCTTGACAGTGAAGGTGGTGAGCAAGCCCAGACACCCTGGGTTTAAGAAAAGGTGCAGTCAATACAGGCAGGGCCTGACCCTCATGGAGCTCTTCGCTGACCAGGCCTGCCACCATGCTGCTTCCGGGGCCTGACCTCTGAGAGCAGCACTGGGGACTGGTGGCCATCTCACCAGCCCCTCTTAGGAAAAACCTTCACCAAGCCTGGTGTGGTGACGCAAGTCTGTAATCCCAGCACTCGGGGAGGTAAAGGCAGGCAGATCGCTGAGTTTGAGGCCAGCCTGATCTACAAAGTGAGTCCAGGACAGTCAAGGCTACACAGAGAAACCCTGTCTCAACAAAGAAAACTCTTAACCCACCCATGCTGGAGTGGTGGCCCATGCTGTTAATACTAAAAACACAGGCATGGCAGGCTAGGGAAGGCTAGAATGAGAGCCTGGAGAAAAAGAAAATCTTAATCTGAATTGTGGCCCAACTAGGCTACTCTGTGGTAGGCGACAGCTTGGTGACCTCACCATGTGCCAGTGGCTGTGCCCCAGATGTTACAAATGAACACGAATCCCCAAAGGTGAATGGGACGAGGACTAGAAGCAGGCTCAGGAGCCCATTTGGAACCCCTGATCTAGATCAAGGGTTTCTCTCCTCAACAAGCCTGGGATTTCCAAACAAAACTCTTCTGTGTCTCTGTGTGTGTTCACGTGTGCAGGTGCCCATGGGAGGTAGAAGGCATCAGATCCCGTGGAGCTGGTCTTAAAACAGTTGAGACCACCAGTGTGGATACTGGGAACCCAACCCAGGACCTCTGAGCAGTAAGCTCTTGAGTCACCCAGACATCTCTCCAAGCCCCGTTTTGGGTTTTAAAAGGAGTCTTACTGTGTTATCTAGGCTGGGCTGGAACTCTGGAGATAAAAGCCTTTGTCTCCCAAGTAGAGGGGACCAGAGGCTCATGTTCCCACACCTAGCTTCTGGCTAATGTTTACTGCTCTTCAAACCCAAGCCTTACGAAGGATCCACAGAACCAAGGCTTCCAGAAAAATCCTGGAACTTGTATCTGAGGCATAACCCTCACTGCCAACTCCTCACCATCAACCCACCTCGGCATATGTTAAATGCCTTTAGCCTAAAAGGTAAGGGTCTAACCCAGTCATCTGGCTCTGTGCGGTTGGCCAGGCTTTCCCTGGGTTAGGTTATTGAAGGTAGCACGCCTGTTAGGCAGAGGCGCCAGGTTGTCTCACGGGGGGGGGTCATAGAAGATCTGGGTGGGGTTGCTGTTATCAGGGAAATGGCACCAGTGGCTTTTCAAGGGTGGGCCTTTTCCATAACCTGAGCCAGTGAACAGCCTCTGCTACAAGACTATGACATGCCATAGGAGGCCTGGGCACCCAGCGCCCAGGCACGCAGAGTGGTAGTAGTCCTACCCAACTGCCCCACCTCAGGGCAGGGTGGATACCGTGTGCCAAAGGTCTCAGGAGGTAGCTTCCGGGAGAGCCATCTGGCTCGCCTGTGGTGGCCAGCCTCTCTTCTAGGTCCCAGGGGCTCACAGGCAGGGGGCAGAGGACATAAGGAACAGCTGCCCCAGGCACCATCTCCTCCCACAGTTGGGCCCCAGTCCCAGACTCCCAGTCCCCAGCATCTCAGGCAGGTTGTCCCACTGAGCTTCCTCTTTACTCACTTCCCCTTCCCCCAGAAGACTCTCGATCTCACTAAACTCTGCGCCTCCTGGAAATCAAGCTACCCTTACCATCATCCTGCTGGTCGCTGCTTGAGTGACTGGCCAACGCCCACAGTTGGCACAGCCTTTCACAGGGCGGCAGGAAAGCGGTCCCGAGGGGAACCAAGGAGGTTAAGCCATATATGCCAGTCATTCAAGAGAAGGCAGGGAAGTAGAGGCAGAGACGGAATCTGAATGGGTGCTGCAACTCTCCCTAACCGGCTTTTGTTATCTCCAACGGGGCTTACATGGCAGCCCAGGCTGTGGTAGGCCTCAAACTTCTGAAGACCCTCCTTCCTCAGCTGCCCAAGGGCTGAGGTTAGAGAACTGTATCTGGCAAGGCAACCCTCTAAGTGCTTTAAAAAAAAAAAAAAAAAAAAAAGTGTGCTAGGAACCAAAAAACAGTCTATGTTGTGTTGCTAAGTTACACCCCATCCATCCATCCATCCATCCATCCATGTGCCTAAAACGCATAAAACCCAGCCCCAGCCACGAATAAAACTGATAGGGGTGGCAGACATCTATAATGTTAGCCTTCATTCAGGAAGTGGAGGCAAGACGATCAGATGTTCAGGGTCATCCTGGGCTACTTAAGAGTTCAAGACCACTTAGGAGACACTAGACCTTCCTCAAAAACGAAACAAAAACCAAAAGCCAACCGAGCAAACAACAGAAACCAAAAGGCCGGGTATCACTACGCTCCTATGTTGGCGAGGGACTCCCAGGCTTAAGGCATCCTTCTGCTTCAGCCTCCTGAGTAGGGAGTAGCACACGTTTACTTCTGGGCCTGACTAAAGTTCCTCCTCCTCTCCCTCTTCTGTGAGACCTTGATGTCAGGGAGGCGTGATGTTCTGGGGGACGAGGATATTGACAACCTCAAACCTTGGCTTGCAAACCATGAAAACACACAGAAAGTGAAACCTCCCGAGCCAACACCCTCCTTCTTGTCCTTTGGGAGGGAAGAAGTCAAGAAAGCAGAAAAAGTCTCAGGAAAGCAGGACAGCCTGTGGGACAGACACCTACTCCTGGGTTGGCGTCTAGGGATCCGGCCAGAGTCTAGATCTCGTACTCACATTTAGCAGGGTAGCTGGCTGCTGCCGGCTGCTGCAGGCCACAGGTCAGGAATTTCCCTCACCAACACTGGGGATGACTTCCCCAAAGGGGCTGGGCAGGCAGGGGCGGAGCTTGGGTTTTTAAAGGGCCCTGTAACTGGATCTTTTTCTCCTCCAGGCTGCAGCTGAAGACACTGCAGCTGGGTCCATTCGCAGCAGTGTCTGCCAGTGCTACCAGGTGGGCTGGATTAAGACTAGAAAGTCAGAGGAGCCGGTAGGGGCGTGTCAGATGATGGCTGGCTGCACCTCTGCCTCATCTGGCTTCAATATTCCAGGGCGGAGGAATTACAGTTCTGCCTCTGCCTAAGTGAGACCGAGTGCTTGGGTTCACCTGCAGTTTCTAAGCTCATCCCGCATCCTTTATTAGACTCAGCAAATCCAGCTCAGAGCTGCAGACACTCAACAGAACACACACTCGCTCTCCTGCAAGGCACTGCACTGGGAGCTTGAGGCTTTTTTCTCTGGTACAAGTTTCCCAGAGCCTGGGCTGGGGAAGGCCAGCCATGCCCAGCACGAACAGTCTGCACCTGTGGGCCGGAGCAGCACCCGGCAGTCAGTACTTCCGCTGCCTGGGAAAGAGACTGTTTCCTGAGGATCGCAGTGGAGGGCTGCCGGGGCTGGGGCCCTCGGAGTCTAGGCTGAAGAGGTCTCTCCCAGTCCGAAGGATCTGCTCCTCTAGTTTCTTATGTCTTTTCATGTCTGAGAGGACCTTATCCAGGCGTGCCTCCCGTTTCTGGCTCCGGGCTGAGCTTCCTAGAAAGGTAGAAAACGTGTCTGGTTTGAGGCAGTGAGCACCCCACCCTCAGAGATCTTGTTTAACACACTCATTTTAGGTCTCTGCACAGAGGAGCTAATGTAGGGCTGGGCCACTCGGGAGGATGGATAGTGGGCGAAGATAACCATAATGGCTAGAGGGGAGAACAAGTGCAAAGGTCCTGGGGCAGACTCATTCAGAGGACAGAGTACTGGGGTGGAGGACAGAAAACTCAGATTCTCCCTAGACATGCTCTTTCTCTCTGGAATGGAATCCTCTGGAGGACTACAAGCAGAGAAATGATAGGACTTCCCTCAAAAGGACTCTGGCTGCTGAAACCAGAAGCGGGGAGACTAGTTAGAACTGTGGAAACTGTCAAGCAAGAGAGAGAGAGAGCAGGAAGTGATCTTAAAGGTAGATTTGTACTGTCAGCTTGACCAGCTGGGGGAAAAAAAAAAACTCAAGAATGGTTCTGAGGGTAAATTCTGGGAAGGGACGTGGGCTGGGATATCGGGTCATTTCCGGTGATGTGCGCAGTAGTACATAGATGCATTCTGGAGAATAACAACCAGGAGGACTTTGGACGAAAGGAATGGGAGACTTGAGAGGAAGGCCTGAGGGTCTCTTACGGGGAAGTACGCCGGAAACACGCTGCCACTGTGTGCATGCTCCTTCCTGCACACAGTTTTACAGCCTGTGGCACCCGGCCCACGTCTCTTAGAAGAGCCCACTCCTGGGGTGACCAGGAGAAGAGGCCCCTTCACTTCTCCTCAGTTCTTTCCTCTTACTCGTACCTGGTGTACGTCTTCTGTCAATCAGTGAGTCCTTTGGTGTCATTGGCTCATCATCAAAGTCAAATTCTGTGGGCATGTGTGGCCTGAAACAGGGTGGGACAGAGAGTGAAGGGTGAGAGAGGCCCTTCCACACACCTACCGGTGTGACCTGGCGGGCTGGCTCAGCGTTCCCTGCTCTTCCCTCCCTCCAGTTTCTGTGCTCAGGGGCAACGTGTAAAGCTATGGCCTCACTTTTCCTCCTCCTCCTCTTTGGCCTCGGGCTCCTCATCTGATCTCTCCTCTTCACTCTGGGCCTCAGGAGTGGGCGGCCGGCGGGGTAGGATCTCCGCTTGAAGCTCCAGAGTCCCTCGGGCAGCCAGCAGTTCATAGAGGCGCTGGATCTCGGAGGGGGGAGGCATCCAGGGCTGCCCACTGGCCGGCAGCTCCACCTCCTCGTCGCTGCAGGCCACGCACCAGTCTTCCGATTCCCCCTCGGCACTCTCATCGCCCGCAGCGCCGGGAGCCTCTAGTGCCTCCTCAGCCCTGGATCCCTCACGCCCAGCCTCCTCCTGATGGCCTTCCCCCTCTCCCTCGGCCTTACTAGCCGAGACGGAGGGACCTCCGGTGTCCTCCACCGCCAGAGCCTGGAGGCCGGAAGTCACTTCCCCTTCTTCAGAGAGAGGCGCGGCTGTGCTCCCTGCAATGGTTCCATGGCCCAGGGCAAGGGACATAGAGCACTCAAGAAGGAGCCCAGCAAATACCGGAGACTCGGAGAGTACCAAACCAGGGTGCCTCCCCCACGAGGCTTGAGATCCACCGGGGTTTAGGAAATCTCCCACTAGTCAACAGCTGACCGCGGCCGGAGCACCGTCCCCAGGAGGGGGCGCTCGGATCCCTGCGAGGACAGACCCCACCCCACGGTTCCCCGGGACCCGCGGAAACCACGCTCGGAGCTGGGAAGGGAAGGGCCTGCTTTCTCGCTTTCACATCGCCCTCTTCAACACCTGGCCAGGAGCCATCTCCTCGGACCTCGCAAACCTAGCTCGCGTCTGCTCAGCAGCGGTACAAACCTGGAGCTAAAACCCGCCGCCTAGGCTGGGCAGGATCGCAGTACGCAGGCGCAGAGAAATGGCGCGCGGAGACTCCACGGTAGTCAAAGCTACTTGGGAGAGGAAAGAGAAGGCTTGCGCATGCGCGGTTAGGCCCTTTAGGCATCACCCGCTTCGGCCCACAGTAAAGATGGCCACTGCGGCAGCGCATGCGTATTTCGTTCACTAGGGCCTGCCAGAAAGCAGTACTTTGACTGTGCAAACGAACACAGGGACCAGTTGAGGCGAGTCTCATGCATTCTCCGTTTATTGGTGTTTAAGACTCATGCAGCATTCAGCATACAAAATGGGAGAGTCAATTTAAATTTTTTAAAAGGAATTTTAGTTTTTCCCCCAAGTTTTTTATGAAATAAAACAAAAAAAAACCCCGCCAACTCCGAAATCAATCGCAGCTGGCTCCCTGCCTCAAGAGAGCTGTCTCGTGCAACAAACCTCCGTCATCCTCTTAGAGAATAATTAGAGCTCCCTGCCCCTCCCTCGCTCCCTGCAGCTGGGAACTTTGGTCCTTTTATTTATTATTATTTTTTAATTCTACTGTTTACAAAGCACGTGAATGGCCCGAACCCCTCGGATCTTCAAACAAGAACTCTGAGGTTAAAAAGCCCGAATGGGCAGGTCAACTCAGGCTGAGCCTTCAGCTACTGAGGCATTCCTTCCTCCCCCGGGATGTCAAGAATGAGGACTCCCACTCTTGCACAAGTCCCCAGGTGAGGCCTGGTTTGCCATCTTTGCGACCCAATAGGCACCTTAGGGGTTGGGGTGGGAGTGCGGTCTGGGTCCAGATAGTCCCCAGCAGAGAACAGTCAGAGGCCCCCAGCTAGGCAATCCTCTTCCCATACCATCCTTCCTCCCTCGGCCTGACCCAAGTACTGCAGTTTTTGCAGGGTAAGTGTTGGTAGGAGGGTGAAGATGCTGAGGAGAAGATGAAAAGGCAGAAGGGGTCGTGTCAGGACATGTGGCAAGGAGGGGGCGGGGAGATGTTAAGGAAGGGAAGAAAGGAATGAGTTAGGTGCCAAGACAAAGTTGAGAGGTCAGGGTTCGTTAAGGTTCAGAGGATTCCAGAGGCAGGAAGAAGTGCAGGGAGGCCGGGGTAGATGCAGAGTACAATTTAGATGTTCAGAAGGCTTCCAGAAGTGCAGAGAGGTTTTCAGAGTGCAGGGTTAGGGAGGTCAAGAGGCAGGAGGGGAGATCCGCAGGCAAAAGTGCAGGGAGAAAGGAAGCCGACGGCTGGCAGAGGAGCCTGGCAGGATGCAGGAGCAGGAAAGAAGCTGTAAACAAGGCTGCTCAGGCTCCCTTGGTCCCTTGGGGTGGGGGCCAGGGCCATGAACTGGGCTTCCCCCAGGACAGGGATGGACCCAAGACAGCTCCCAACAGGAAGAAAAGTCTTGGAATGCAGGGCAGAGCCCCTCACTTATACACTGTGGGAAGGAGAGGCAAAGACAGACAGGGAAGGAGACAGCAAGAGACAAAGGAATAGGGAGGACAGACAGGAGAAAGCAGGGTCAGGGGTTAGTCAAGCTGCCCTTGTGAACCCTTCCGCTCCTCCCCTTCCTGTCCCCGACCCCCACTCACCTCCTAAGTTGATGACACAGGAGGCGATGATGATGAGGACCCCACCCACCAGCGCCACGATGCTTAAGAGCTTGGCTACTCGGCCCAGACGTTGAGCCCCATCCACGTCCCCCTGTTGCAGGCTGTTCCGGGACTGGGGTGAGGGTGAGGGGTTTAGAGGTATCATGGCCCAGGTCAGCAGGAGCCAGCCCAGCAGGGATCAGGTGAGAGTCCAGAGGGGGGAAGTCAGCCCCCCACGTAGGGTTAAGAAAGGAAGGAGGATTGGGGATGCAGGAGGAAGAGGACACAGGTCAGCAAGGTTATATGAACCATCTTTCTATTTCCCTCCCGCCTGAAGGGGTAGGTAGGGCAGGAGTGGCTTGGAGGGTTAGGTCCCAGGGAGAAGGAAATAGAGGCCCAGAAACTGGAAAAGTAGGATCCATGCAGAGAGGTGAGGGAAGGTATCATCCCCAGGGCTCTATTCTGACACTGGCGGGAAGCTGGGAGCCACAGTGTGCCGCAGGGCCGGGGTCCCTTGGGACTCACCATAACAGCATAAGCGAAGGCCACAATGTTGACAGGCCACATGGGGCAGAAGCAGGACAGGATGGCAAGGATGATGTAGTCCCGAGGTTTCTGGGTGCCTTCACCCCCTTCAACCCCGGGCCCTGCCAGCTGGGAGCTGGGATGGCGGCTGAGGCTACCTCGGGGAGATCCTGGATGTCCACTGTGCGCCTTTCCTATTCTGTCCTCCTCAACCAGCTTCTGCAGCACCCGGGGGGGAGCCCCATTGGCTGGGGGTGTTTTAGTTGAGGGTGGCGAGTGAGGCTGGGGAGCTGGACCCTCTTCTCCATCACCAGCCTGGAGGGGAACCACTGCTCCATTTTCTTGCTTTTCCTCTATACTTTCTGTCAGGACCTCAGTGGGAGGGTCCTCTTGGGTGGGGGGCTCTGGCTGAGGGGATAGTTTAGGAGCAGGCTGGGAAGTTGGCTGAGGGTCTGAGTGGCTATTTTGTTGGAAAGCAGGCTCCGAGGTTGGCTCAGGAGGGGCTGGCGACTGCTGCTCAGATCCCTGCGCTGCTGCTGCTGCTTCTGCAGCTCCTTTGCTCACATCTGGTTTGGGTGCTGGTTCTTGGCATGCCTCTTTGGGGCTGGGGCTGGGGCTGGGGCTGGCCTTGGATTCTCCTGGCTTTAAGCTGGGGTCTGTGGCCTGGACTGTTTCTGGGGTCTCCACTGGGGTCTCTGTGGTTTCTGGAGCCTGCTCAGCCTTAGGCCCTGAGTCCACAGGTGCTGCAGTGGTGCCTGGGTCTGGCTGAAGGGCCTCTGGCTGGTCGGGGTTCTCCGCTACAACCTGGACAGGACCTGGTCCAGCTTCTGAATGACCAGGTCCTTCTCCCTGGGTGTTGGAACTGTCTTCCACCCCTTTCATCTCAGAGACCTCAGAGCTGCTGGCTGCCATCTTAGAGAAGGGAGATGGGAGCGGGCCCGTGGGGAAGAGGAAACAGCAGTGACAGTGGCAAATCCTGGAAGAGGAGGAGACAGGGTTGGTGAGGAGGAGAGAATGGCTCTCCTCACCACAGGACTAAGAGGGCTAGGCTCCTGTTTCAAGGCTAGCCTGTACTGTCCCCTAGGGAGAGGAGGGAAAGTTGGGGTTTCCTTTGCTTTGGGGTGGTACACCCTTGGCGGAGAAGTGTTCCACTTAAAGTCTGTTTGGAGGGCCAGGGGAAGATAAACCCTTGTCTAAACAGAAGCGTTCTGGGTCTGTTTCTGGATCCATCCAACACACCCCACAAGACCCATACTCTCAGATCCCCCCCCCCAAGGTGCCCAGCACATTGAAATTGTGCATACACTAGACATTCCAACAGGCAGACTGACGGAGAACCCTCACATTCTGCTTCTTTCCTACCCTTCCCTCCTCCCTGGGCACCACCTGAGCAGTGCGGGTTTTCCTGCTGCGCATTTGGGCTCAGATGCCCCTCCACCTCCTCCCCGCCCCTTCCTGGAGAGACCTAGCATCGCTGGCATCCCTTCTCAGCCCCTTTTCAGGGGTTCCCTTGTCGCCTTCAGCAGAGGCGGAGGGGGGAGGGGATCGTCTCCCGATGGCACGGCGCACCCAGAACCACCCTCCAGTTCTCCTGACACCTGCATTCCCATGCCACCCAGCTGTCTGCCGTCCACTCCTACCAGCGGCCTCAGTTCGTCCCAGTGTCATCCGCCGCCAGCCTCGGGACTGCTCCTGCGTCCCGCCGCCGCCACTGCTGCCGCCGCAGCCGCAGACCGGGAGGGAACAAGTCTGCGAGCGAGGAAGGGAGGTGGCGGGTCTCCCCTCCTCTCTCCTCCGGGTTTGCTCGGCCCTTCTCTGGTCCCCTCCCCTAAGCTCCACTGCTGCCGCGCCGCCCCCGCCCCTAGCACGCCTCCTGCCCCTCCCGGACAGCCCAAGGGATCCTCGTGCCAAGCCCCGTGTTACCTGGGTAACCGGCCCGGGGACCACTCGTGCCCCCTCCCTGCCCTTTCTCACGCGCACCTCCTGGTGGGGCACCCCCTTCCCAAGTCCTCGGCCCCTCCCACCAACGGTCACCGGGGGATCCTGGCAGAGACCTGGGTTTGCGAAGAAGAGACGGGCCACTGAGGACTGGGTGGAGGCGTCCTGAGCAGCAGAGGAGACAGGTCTGAGTTTGGGGCGGCTGCAGGAGAACCGCGTAGGGTTTCAAGAGAGCCTGCAGAGCTGAAGCCGCCCTGCCCCAGGAGAGCAGCAGCAATGCGTGATGGAAAGCCTGAGGGAGGGATCTCTGTAAAGGTCCGAGCAAAGAAAGCCCTGAGGAGGAAATTTCAGCCGACTAGGAAGAGCTGGGGCGAGCAGCCTGTCATCGCTGTGGTGGGAACCGAATGCAGTCCCCTCCACGTTTCTGCATCAGCCATGGACTCTGGGATCCACACGTGCAGGCATCTGGAGGTCGTGCAGGGTAACATCAATGACTAGTCTGGAGACTCCAACCCTCCAGTGGGTATGCTGGGCCTGTCCAGACTGGGTATTCCCTAGAGACCTGGAGTTTGCTCCCATCAGCCTCTGGATTATTGGGTCCACCCGAATTTGTGTTGTGTTGCAGCTAGAGGCTGTATCTCGGGACAGAGGAGCCAGTACTTTGCAGGGCAAGAAAGGTTGGGACTGAGATCAAGGCCAACGAAGAACCCCTCCCGAGGGAGGTGCGCGTGCCTGCACGGCAGGGGGCTCAGTGAAGATAACTTAGGAAACCAGAGACAAATTTTTATTTAAAATTTATTGTAATGGGGTCTGCGCAAAAGGAGGGAGGGGAGGGGAGGGGTGGGGAACATGCAAGGGACACAGGAACACGATGACATGGCCAGGGCCCACAGCTTCTGTTGTGGGAAAGAGGAAAAGACCAGGGCTGGAGCTGGGGTGAAGAGGGAAGGGAGACACTGTGGCTGCATTTCCCCACCCCCAGGAAGCACCTCTTGTCCCTGGCTCCCCTCCTTTACCCTGGACCCTAAGATTCCATCTCTGTCGTTCTGCTTCTGGCCCTAGTGGCTCCTTCAGACGCTCCCCTTGGCTTTTCCCTGGACAGACACGCCAGCAGGATGTGCAGGGTGTGACCACCCCTTACTGAGTATCCCTTTCTGCCTTCCCTGATCCTGTCCCCCAAGTCCGCCTATCCCTCCTCTGGGACAGAATCCGAACTCCCCTCCTCTCTCTCCTCCCTCCCCCTGGGAAAAAAACAACAACAACAAAAAGAAAGCACCAACTCCCCAGGAAGGAGCAGCAGACAGTAGGGGAGGGGGACTGGAGGAGAGCACAGGACCTTCTCGGGAAAGGCTTACGGATCCCTGGAAGGAAAGGCAAGGGGTTAAGGGTTGAGGGCAGTGGCTGCTGCTGTCCTCCGCCACCCCTGCTCACTGTCCAGGGGACTTCAACACGACTCAGGGGACAGGTGTTTGTAGGGTCAGCTCTGATAGGGACAAGAAAGGAGCAGGAGAACCATTGTTAAAACCTAGTGGATTCCTTCTTCCTCCTCTGTCTGGAGGTTCCTTGGTTGATGGAGTAGTGAGTAGTGAGGAGTTGGTGGGAAGGAGGAGACTGTACCGAGAAGAGCTTTCCTCCATGCTCCCCTCTCCCCCATCAACTTGGAGCTCACCAGGGCTGGGAGGGAAGTGGCTGGGAGCTCACTGGTACCCCCTCTGCCCCAGAGAGGGAGCCCACAGCTGTGGGGGGGGCTGCCACCACTGCTGCTGCCGCCGCTGCTGCCGCCGCCGCCGCTGCCGCCGCCATTGGACAAACTTCACCAGTACCTACAGGGAGAAACACCAAGGATCACAGCACAACCTGAATGGCAAGAAACACTCTTCATAACCCAAACTTTCCAACTATTTGCCTACTTCCCCTGGGACACAGCCGTTACTCACTTCCTATCTGGTCCCCAGAGCCTTGGCCTGTCTACCCAGATGGAGCATGTCTGTACTGCCCTCTCTGGACCCCAAGTCTCCCTAATCTGAGTGACAGACTGGCATCCCTGGCCTTCCTGAGATCCCCTACTGGGCCCTTTGAGCTCCCTTGTCCCACACATCCCATCCTGCCCCCCCAGCCATGTCCCACGCCTTGCCTGGTGGGTGCAGGGGTCCCCCTCAGCAGGTAGGCTGTGGCTGGGGGGCATCTCCCGGGATAGGAGGGGCGGCCCCCCCCAGATGGGTCTGCATGTGGCCGGCCAGCTGGGCAGGGGTCTTGCAGTGCACGCTGCACAGCTTGCACAGGATGCGGTCAGCCCGCGGGGCCTGGAGCCCATGGTCCTTCACCGCGTGGATGCGCAGGTATGCTGCCGTGGTGAAGCCTATGGGGGGGGGTTGGGATGGGGGTTGGGGTCAGCCTGGTGGAGACCCCAGAGACAGGGCTGTTCTCCTAGGCTGGGGACACCCTCCTCACGTGGCACTGTCCTCCTCCCACCACATCCTTGGTAGGCTGGGGCCAACTACTCCGCTGGGACGTAGCCCTTCCCTGAACTTGGGGCTGGTTTGAGTGGTGCCCATTTCTTAATCCTTAAAATATCTAGAGACCTTCCCCCATAACTGGCGCATGCCCCCCATGACAGGACACTGTTGCCTAGCTTTTTTAAGAGTTGACTCTCAGTAGAGACGGCTGTGTCCCCCCCCTCTCCAGTGAACCAGTCTCAGCTCCTTTAGTGAATACCCCACATTGAAAACAGCTTTCTCTGTTACTGAGCAGGCTGCGTGCTTGTCACACCCGTGCTGATGTGCTCCACCTGCCCCAGGAGCTGAAGACAAGAACTTGTGGCTGTAAAGTTGAAAGCCTGGGGACTGGCTTTCTTGAGCACTCCTTTCTCAAAGCAATCATGTTCCACTTGAGTCTCCCCAAGCACACCCAGGAGGTTGAGCCTCTGGTAGACTGTCTCCTGAGTCATGGCATTCAATTTAGTGATGTTCAGTTGCTTCCAATACTGTTGTGCTTGCTTCTTAAAGGGGCTCCCTACATGCCACGAGCTCTTGGCTACAGCACCCTTAACCAGGATCCGTGGAGAAAACCCAACAGCCTCGTGCCCCTCGCCTCCCCCTTCCCCCTGCCCTCCCGGCACCCCTGAGCACGTACCTTTGTTGCAGAGCTCACAGACATGGTGAGGGCCCTGGCTGTGCACCTTCATGTGGTCCGAAATATAAGCCGAGCTCAGCATCTTGCCACACACATGACATGGCACCTTCTCCTCGTGTCGGACTGTGTGCGCTCGGAGTCGGTCCTTCGTAGCAAAAGCTGCCTCACATTTCTGGGGGGGAGGGCGTGGGGGGTCACAGGAGAGTTAAAGCTCCGGGGAGTAGAGAGAAGGGGTCAAGATAAAGGGATCAGAGCCTTGGGGGGGTCTTTGATCTGTAGGAAATGGGCGTGAGATGACCAGGCCTTGAAGGAGAAATGCGAAAATGGAGTGAAAAGGCAAAAAGAGAGAAAAAGGGGGTCTGAGAGGCTGAACTCGGACAGCTACAGTGAGGATCAAAATCATGAAATCCAGGACAGGAGGCAGCGGGCTTCCTACCTCACATTTGAAGGGCCGCTCTGTTGAGTGCACTTGTCTGACGTGACTGTTGAGGTGATCCGGCCTAGGGACATGTCGAGGTGGGGAGGGGGTATTAGGGCTAAAGCTCCGAGGTGAGGTGTGCCTCAAAAGCTACCTAGGCTCCTCCAAAAGTGCCCGCATTTCCCCCACAGCTTCAGTCCTTAGGCAGGAACTCCCTCAAACCAAGGCTCCACCTCTGCCCAGAGGCAGCTTTCCTTCAGCCCAAAGACCCACCTCCTCTCCAAGTACCACCCCCCGGCTCCCAGGAACCACGAGGCTCCCTTCCCTCCTCCCTGGGAGTGGTTCCTGTCCCCAGGAACTGGGAGCCACCTCCCCACCAGCCAAAGACGGGCCACCTGGCCGCCCTCCCCCCCCCCCCCCCCCCCCCCCCGCCTGGCGGGCAGCCGAGGCCCCTGCACACCGGGAGAAGCTCTTGCCACAGTGGGAGCAGTTGTAGGGCTTGTGCACAGCGCCGTCATGCGAGCGCACGTGGTAACTCATGCGGTCCTTGCGCTTGAAGCGCTGCTGGCACACAGGGCACTGGTAGGGCTTCTCGTCCGAGTGCGACAGCTTGTGCCGGTTCAGGTGGTAGACGTCGCGGAAGGCCTTGCCGCACATCTCGCAGGCGTGATTCTTCCGGATGCGCTTTCCAGAGGCAGTCGTGGTCACCACGCCACCGGGCGCCACGGCGGCCGTGCCGCCGCCGGCCCCGGCTTCTCCCCCTCCCCCGCTGGCCCCGCTCAGCTGGGGCACGCTCAAGAGGCTGAGGGGCACCATGGTGGGCATCTTCATAGCACCCGAAGGGACCCGGCCAGCCTTGGCTCCTGTGTGGATGGCTTCGTGCCTCCGGAGGTTGTAGCCGTTCTTGAACTCCTTGGCGCACAGGGCGCAAATGTAGGGCCCCTTGCTCTTTGTTTTCTTCTCCAAGACGGATGCAACCGGGGCCACGGCGACCGTCGAGGTCGGGGCGACGACAGCGGTGGCCGCGGCCGCGGCGATGGTGGCGGCCGCGGCGGGGGGCGCGGCCTCGGCGGCCGGCGCGGAGACGGCAGGGGGTGGCGGAGGAGGCGCCGGAGGCTGCTTCAGGGCCGCTGTGTCCACAGTGGAGGCGGCGGCGGGGGCCGGGGGCGCAGTCACCACGGCGGCGGCCGCCGCGGCCGCGGCCGCAGCCGCCGCGGCGGACTCCTGCGCGGCGGCGAGGACCGGGAGCAAGTCCACTTGGAGGGGCTCGGCCGCCGGGGCCTGGGGCGTGGGCGGGGGCGCCGGCGCGGCCTGCGGAGACAAGGCGCCGTGTGGGCCGCGCTCGGCGCTCGGCGCCCGCCCGGCCCGGCCCGGCCCCTACTCACCTGGAACGGACTCTGGGCGCAGCCCTGGGAGGCAAAGAAGCGGGACTGGAGCTCAGCCCCGACCTGCAGGGGGTTCTGGGCGTGACCCTGAGGTGGCGGGAAGGAGTTCATGAGGCCGCCCACCCCCCGGGAGTCCAGGCCCAGCACGGGGAAGGGGGGGGCCAGCAGCGTGCAAGGGAACACGGGGAACATGGCCTCGGCCACAGTGGGGCCCCCGGAGCTCAGCGGGAGCCGGGGGCACGGGCCGCGCGGGGCCCGGGCTCGGGGCGCCGCCCCCGGCCGGCCGGGTTGGGCCGAGCCGAACGCATGGCCCGAGGGCCGCCCCGCCGCCCGCGCACCCCGGCCGGCGGGAGGGAGGGAAGGAGGGCGTCTTGTGGGGCGCGGAGCGCGGCGGCGGCGGCGGCGACGCCCCCTGGGTGGGGGCGAGAGGCCCCGCGGGGCCGAGGGCCGGGGCCGGGGCCGGGGGCGGGGGCCCGGGCGGCGGCGGCGGCGGCGGCGGTGGCGGCGGTTGGAGCCTGGCGGGGCGGGGTGGGGGGAGCGAGGGAGCAGCTCCGGCCCCCGCCGCGCGCGCGCGCCCAGCCAGGCGCGCGGGGAGGGCGGGGGAGGGCGC
>REGO01000159.1:288233-382681 GCA_010120015.1 Rhombomys opimus | reverse complement strand
GGAGGGAGGAGGGAGGCGGCTCGCGCTCACCCCGGGGCGGGAGGAGGCGGCGGAGGGGGAGGGGGGCCCGGGGAGGAGGCGCGCGGGGAGGGAGGGGGGAGGAGGGTGGGGGAGCGGAGCACACTGCGCGCCGGAGGGCGGGCGGGGGGCGCGAGGACACACAGGAGGCTGGGGCGGGCGCGAGCGCGAGTGCGCGCCGGGCCAGCGGGAGGGGGAGGCGTCGGAGGGACTCTGGGGGGAGGAGGGACGGGGGAGCCACCCAGCCGCCCGAGTCGCCCCGAGCGCGAGACCCCCGAGCCGGACGCTGATTGGCTGGCGCTGGCGCAGGTGGTGGGCGCGCGGGAGACTAGGCGGCTTCTCTTCCCCAACTTGAACGATTCCACCCCCCACTTCCCTCCGCCAGCGGCCGTTATTTCGCGCGCACGCGCACACAACGCGGACGTCGTCGCGGAGCGGGAGACCAGGGAGCGCGCCCAGGGACTTGCATCGGGGCGGGGCCAAGCTGGAAGCGCGTGCCCGCCTAACGGTCGCAGGGCTTGAGTGCTCGCTTCAGCTTTTTGATTCTTCCAGGCCACCGTTCCCTCCCCATTCCGGTGGTTTATTTACAATCTTGGACTAGTTTAGGGGTTTCCCCAAGATGGCGCCCTGATAAGTGTCCCGAGGAGCTTAATCTTGATCCCCAGGGTAGCTGTGGCTCCTGCTCTTAGCCCCGCATTCCCAGAAACCAGGCTCAAACATGGAATAAAAACTATATTTAAACAACACGTCATTATACAAGGGTTTTGAAAGAAAAAGGCAGTGTTTTAAGAGCTGGTGGTCGGGAGGGATCAGTGCTGGGCTGCAGCCAAGCTCAAGAGGTTCGCCTGTAAGGAAGAGCAAAGTGCGTTAACTTGGCAGCCTAAGGGGGCCGGGGCAGGGGGGCCGCAGGCAGGGAAAGGGCAGCGGAGGTCTCACCTTCAGTAAGGACTCCACCTGCTTCCCAGAGATGCCTTCCACCAGTTCCAAGTCCTCCACCTGGCGGGACAGCGGCAATAGGAAGGAGGTGGGCCACGACCTGGGACACCCCACCCCCACCTGTCCTCCTAGGCCGTTACCTCACGATAGGGGCCATGAAGCTTCCTCCAGCCCACGATGAGTTGGGCCTTCTTCTGGCCAATGTGATGCAGGCTCCGCAGATCCTGAAGCGAACCTTCATTTAGCAAATCCAGTAATTTTTTTCGGCCATGTGCCAGTAACTCTGGGCTGATCTGTAGCTCCCAGCAGTCCTCAGCCTTTTCCACAGCCTCTGACGCATTTGATGGCTCCAGCTATGAGGTAACAGAAACGGCAGCAGAGGCCAGTGGATGACTGTGCCAAGACTAGGCACCTAACCCACCTTCTCCAGCCTCTTCCCTCTGGTCACTAATTTTGTTGGGCTTTCTCAGTTACTGCGAAGATTCAATGAATGTACACATCAAGTCTGACTAGTATGAGTATAGTTCAGTGGTGGAGCACCTGCCTACCATGCTTGAGGACTGGGGTTCAATCTTGAGTACAAGAGGAAAGAAAAAACAGTAACAAAAGGGGGGAGGGCAACTTGGCTACCCATGCTCATTTGGTGTGATTAGAACTTTGTCAGTTTCCCTAAATGGGCTCTATAGTTCACAAAGGGCAGGAGCCAGGCTACACACTAGATCCAGCCAACAGCCAATCCAAGCGCTGGGGGATCAAGAAGAAAGGAAACTGGATACACCCACATTCCATGCAAAATGTTAAGGGATCACCATATGCAAAAGGTTTCCGGCTAGAAAACTGGGGGTGGGGCAGCACGGGGCTCACCTTCCTTTTGTGGCCTCTCTTCAGAATGTGGATATCCGTGCTTGAAGATGCTGCCTGCTTCTGAACTGAAAGCAGGAATTAAGAACTGGTCAGGGGCACAAGCAACCTCCTTCCTTCCCTCTTTCTGGTAACCATCTGCTTCTCCCTTGTCCAATTTCCTCAGTTTCCCTCCACCCTTGAGCTTTTGTCTGTTTCCACGGGACTGTGCCTCGCCCTCGTGTGCACCTCCATATCCAGCCACTACCCCACTGTCTTGACCGCCTAGGACATGAATCCAGGGGTCCTTCGCATCCAGTGAGAGGATGAGTGCCACAAGGATGCGTGTAGTTCACATCTGCTTTTCAGCTGGTTCTTCCTGGACCCTGAAACTAAACTTACTGAGTTGTAGGGGCATCACCACAGCCTTTTTCAAGGGTTTCGTGCTGGTCCTGGGAAGAGGCTGGCGAACCATCAGAGCATTCTCTTTCCCCTTTGAATCCAGTGCCTCCTGGGCCAGCACTTTGGCCTCCAGTTCTTTTTGCTTCATCTTAAGCCTCTGGTGGAAGGAATCATGAAGAGATGAGACTCAGCTCCAGCCCCAAACCAGTGGATTAGGAAAGTGAGTGGTGGAGTTCTGAGGTCCAAAAGGACAGAGGTACGACCAGTAGGAGACTGGTCTTCAATGTTTTTTTTCTTCCCCTCTCCCCCCCTTTCTTTTTCCTTTTTTTGTTTTTGTTTTTGTTTTGTTTTGTTTTTCAAGACAAGCTGTGAAACCCTGGCTGTCCTGGAACTCACTCTGTAGAGCAGGCTGGCCTCAAACTCAGAGATCTTCACTCACAGAGAGAACCACCTGCCTCTAGGCAGGTTATATATTTTTATGTGTGTGGGTGTTTTGCCTGCACGTACATCTGTGTACCATGTGTGTGCCTGATGCTCTTACAGGTCAAAAGACATGGTTGGATCCTCTGGAACTGGAGTTACAGGCAGTAGTGAGCTGCCATGTAGTTGCTAGGAACTGAGCCAGTATTCCTAACTGCTGAGTCATGTCTCTAGCCCTGCAGAATATTTTTTCTATTTACTTATATGTATGCTGCATGTCTTTGTATGTGCCCAAAGACTTCAGAGGTGTCAGCTCCCAGAAGCTCTAAGTTCCAGACAGTTATGAGCTGCCTGATGTGGTGCTGGAAACTGAATTAGTGTCCTCTGTAAGAACAGTATGTGCTCTTAAACTACTGAACCATTTCTCTAGCTTTGGTATTTTTTTTTTTTTATTTTTCTTATATTAATTACAGTTTATTCACTTGGCATCCCAGCCGTAGCTCCCTCTCTCAGGTAATGTATTTTTAATTTGAATGTCTTTCCCCTCTTATCTCTATTGTTTCTTAGGCTTCTGTCATATTAAGCAGGACCTAGAAAGATGGCTCAGTAGTTGAGAGCACTGCTGCTCTTCCAGATCACCCAGGTTTGATTTCCACACCACCATGGCAGCTCACAGCTACCTCTTAACTCCAGACCCAAGGTGTCCAACACCCTATTCTGGTCTCTGAGGACATGTGGGTAGTTATACATGTCAGCATAAAGCCCATATACATAAAAATAAATACATCTTTTAAAAAATATTCAAGCAGGGGCTGGAGAAATGGCTCAACAGGTAAGGGCACTGAACACTCTCCAGAGGACCCAGGTTCAAATCTCAGCACCCTCATGGCAGCTCACAACTGTCTAACTCCAAGATCTGACACTCACACATACATACATACATAGTTAAAATACATACAATATACATAATAAAGGTAAATAAATTAAAAAAAATATTTAAGCAGAAGTAACTTCCAGAATTAGATGAAAATTGGATTTTAGATTAGCTTTTAAGTGCCCCTCCCTGTCTGAAGATACTAGGAATGCTTCTCAAAGCTGATGGGAATTTTTGGCCACTTTCCCCAACCTTTACCTCAATCTCCAAGTTCTTTTCCTCTACTGTCTTAATGAGTACCATTCGCTCTCGCTTTGGGGTATTCAGTAGAGGTGTTCCTTGGCTCCCCTGGGAGGCCAGCAAACGATCCAAACTCAGGAGGTTCTCCAACATGGCCGGATCCATATTGCTTAGCTTCTGCAAGAGGCTGAATTGGAAAACGGTTACTCCCATTTGTCTTCTCTCTCATCGCCTCCAGCAGCAGGACTACCCTTATAGTCTTTAACTTGTTTTATCTGTTTCAGGACCCCGAGGGGAACTCAGTTATCTAGTCTGGTATGGTATAGTCTCTGTCAGGTGAAGTAACTGTCAGGGATGCCAGACTATCAGATGAGAAGCTGATAGTGTTAATAAGCACCAGGTGGCACACATCAGGGACCAACAACACTGCCCTGTCTTAAGAGTCACTTGTGAAAAGAGGGTTAAAAAAGGGGGGAATGGGGAGATCACTCAGCAGTTCAAGTACTTGCCATGTGATCAAGGGGCTTGGATCCTTAGAGTCCACAGGAAATGCAATGGGTATGGCAAGCTGACTATAATCCCAGCCTCAGAAGGCAGACATAGGCCACCTGAGCAAGAGAGCTCTAGGTCTTACGTAAGACCTAACCTCAGCAAATAAGGTACAAGAGTGACTGAGGAAGATTCTCAGCTTCAACCTCAAGCCTCCATATATACATGTAGACATGCACACGCATACCACAAACACAAAAAGAACAGGCGCTGAGGGCTTGGACATTTGGAAAGCTTCATGGAAGAGGTACTCATTAGCAGGAAAGCTACTAGAGACAAGATGAGAAGCCTTTATCCAGTGGGCTGTTTACACAAGTCTTACTCCAGTGGAGTCCTGGCTATCTGAGCACAGTAATTTCTATCAATCATACAGCATTCTCCCTGGAATCTTTACCCTCACCTTTGGTGGAAATTGTCTTTCAAAGAGAAGATGCCGCATTTCTGATAATGCCCAGTTATACTGAACTAGCCTCTCAAAGATCCCAAACATGTCCTGTTCTTCATGCTCAAGCCTTAGAAGAGCAGTGTCAGACAGAAAGCATAGGGCAAACAGTAGAAATCCCAAGTGCTAGGACTAAAGTCACACCAATGCTCAGCACTTTTCCTTTTTTTTTTTTTAAATATGCATTAATGTTTTGTCTACATGTATATCTATGTGAGGGTGTCTGATCTTGGAGTTATAGACAGTTGTGACTGCCATGTGCATACTGGGATTTGAACCTGGGTCCTTTGGAAGAGTAGTTAGTGCTCTTAACCACTGAGCCATCTCTCCAGTCCCCACTTTTCTGTATTATCTACTTGGCTTTAAAAACCTACGCTCCCCATCTCCTAAAAATTAATCCCCCAGGTCAAGGTTTGATATGCCCCATTTCTGAGCTTGCCTTTATCCAGAATGCCAGTTTGGCCCTTCAATGACTCTAGAATAGATCTTAGAGTGAATTCATTGGGAAAGCTATTGTTACCTACAGCTAGTCCTGAGTCTGCAGGGAAGGCCTGACTCTCACCTTAGTTTCTGGGAGGCGGAGGCTGGAGCTGCTACAGACTCAGGGCTCCTAGCTGATTCTTCTTCAGAGCCTTTGGCTTTCTTTGCCTCTGATGGGCCCAGCAGTTGTTTCTGAGACAGCTTACCAGGGGCCAAAGCTGAGACGATTGGAGGGATAGAAGGGAGAATCACCGTGGTTAGCCTCGATGCTAGTGCTTGGTGGTTTTGGCAAACTCCCAAATTGCCCTGGCCATTCTATCTCTGTCTTCTCTAGTTCTTACCATGAGGCTGTAGACTCTCATTGGTGAAAGGCCGGTTAATCACCTCCTTGGACTTAGTAGTGAAGTTCAATGCTGAGATTGTATCCAGGTAAAAACATTTTTCAGGAGCAATGTTGGTAATGAGGATGCTATGAGCTGAGCCACCCAGAGAGTCCTGAGGAGTGAGGATTAAAGTAGGGGTCAGTCTCCCAACCTTCCTACTTCTTAACAACAATGCCCCCTACCCTAACCATAGGCCCAAGGAGCCGCCTTCTCCTGTCCCTTTTGAGCCAACAAGGGAGGACATGACCTGCAATAGGCGAGTGAGCTTGCTGTCCCGGTAAGGAATGCGAGGGAGCCCTTGGTTCAGTGCATCCACCACTTTGCCCAGTACAAAGAGGGAGGTGTTGATGGCTCCACTCTCTTTGAGCCGAATGCCCTGGTTGCCGGTGCGACGGTTGTCCTCTGAACCAGCCAAATCAATAAGGTACAGTTTTCCTTCCCGCTGGAGAAACGGAGCCAAACGTTCACGCTGCTCCACCTGAGGAAGAGCAAGGGGCCCAGACTCAGGCAGGCTTCGGGGCTTACCAGGCCCTTCTGTCAGTGGGCCTTACCTTGACCAGGAGCACCGCGTGGCTGCGGGAGGAACGCTGGTTAAGCCGGGTGGCCCCCACAACTCGATTTCTACTGGCCGGCAGGAAGTGCTGCTCAAAGTCAGAGAAGGTAGTGATGGGCTTCTGCGTGAGGCCTGGGATCAGGATGTTCCCTCGGCAGTCTTCTCGGATCGCTAGGTCTCCTGACGCAGGGTCCAAGAGGTCTAACACCTATTTAAGCAGGGACAATAAGCCCATTTCTCCATGAGCAGGTTCTTGGTTTATGGGGATCAGGGTCCTTTCTTTTCTCTACTGGACCGTTCTTCGCCTGCTACCCCACCCTGTCAGTGTCTCACTACAACTCCTTACTAGAGGAGAGCTTCATGTTCCAGGCCCTCCTACTTTGACACCTTACCTTTTCCTGGTAGATCTCTAAATAGGACATAGTGACAGAAAGGTCCCATGGCCGGCCCTCCGCACTTTCTTCCCTGGTAAGCTGCAGAAGGTCCATGAGTGCCCTAGGAATCACTCCAGGTTGTTCTGGGCTGCCCAGCATGGTGTGTGTTTTTCCTGGGAAAAGAGCGGAGAGAGCTGTGAAGTTTTCCCCTCACTTTTCCTGGCTCTCTCATGAATACTTCTCTGCCAGCTTTCTCACCTGCCCCAGTAGGCCCATAGGCAAGCACACTGGCATTCTGCCCTTCCAGCAAGTGCTTCAGGATGGGCTGCACTGAACCTAGATAGATGTCCTGCTGAGTGCTCTTCTCTCCATAGAAGGCATCAAACCTGTAGGCAGAATAAAAGGGCATTAGCAGGATGTTCTGTCCATACCTAACCTAGATGATGCTGATTTGTTTTTTTGTTTGTTTTGTTTTGTTTTTTGGTTTTTCAAAATAGGGTTTCTCTGTGTGTAGCCTTGGCTATCCTGGGTGGCCTCAAACTCAGAACAATCTGCTTGCCTCTGCCTCCAAGTGCTGGGATTAAAGGCATGCCTGGCTCCAATGATGCTGGCTTTAAAGGCTCTATCCCATTTCTTGAACAAAGACCTTGAAAGTGTCCCTGGAATGCCTTCTGTATTCTAGTTACTGTACTGATGTTAGGAAAACAAAATCTCACATTGCAATCTGGTAGGCCATATACCCGTATTTTGCAATGATTCAGGAGACAAAGACGAGAATATACTAGAAAGAATAAATGGTTCTGCTGGCAGAAGGGAGCATTGCTAAGCAGGAGAACACAGAAACAAGACACGGTTTTCATCGGATTTCCAGCTTGGAGGGGAGCCTAAGTCAGGAAGTCCCTGAAAGTGACCAGGTAAATGAGGTGCCTCCCCCACAAGCACAGAAAGCAACAGAGGGTGCTGAGAGACACTCTCAGACCAGCAGAGCAGCCTGGAGACGCAGAGGCCGGCTGAGCTGCTTGGAAGAGGCTAACTGCCTATAGGCCGTGCAGTGTGTGCCAGGATTCCAGCTTTGTGAGCTGTCAGCCATGCTGATGTGGGCTTAGGTGATGCAGTTGTCTGAGTCATTTCTGTGCCTAAACCTATATTCCTGCAAGTAGCCCCAATAAAATGTGTTTGTTCACCAAGCTGGATGCTACTGGCCTCCTTAGGTCTGTGGCTGTTCCCACTCCGGGGTGAGCAGACATTTGTATGTATCTCCCCAGTAAGGTGGCACACAGCCTAGTGTGAAAGGGCTTCCCAATATTTTTTTGCGGTAGTGCTGAAACAGGGTAGATAACAGGTCGGTCCAGACTGAAAACACAGCTCATCCACTACACTGTGACTCAGAACTTAGTTTATGCTGACAAGAGAAGGCTGGAGAGGAACAGAAGCCACATTACTAAGGACTCAGAACTGGAGCAAAGCGTCTGTAAAGTATCAGACAGTAAATATATTAGGTTCTGTGACCTCTAGTCTTTCTCCACAGTACTCCTGTACACCATTTATATCTAAATAACCAAATGAAGGTTTGGGGGACAAAGTTTTGCCCAGCAAGGATCCTAAGGGAAAGGTCTCAGAAACTCTGAGGAAGTGACCGAATGAGCAGGCCGAGATCAAGGAGGAGTCTGAACCTTACTGATATTTGAGCGTCTCCTGGTAATTCCTCCAGTTGGCTACCTCAAGAGAGCAGCTGTCTAGGCCTCGCACACAGGGGGGTTCGTTTCTTTCTGTTTTTTCATCCATAAATGGCCGAAGTCGTACAGCCACCTTTACTCGAGCTGGAGGTGGGCGCCGGCCAGACCCTCCCTTGCTTGGACAGCGACCAGCTCCTGGAAGAGACCAGTTTTAGGTGTTAAAATTTGGTGGAAGCATAGAGAAACTGGAACCAACTTTGCTGGTTGGGTAAGTGAGCATGCCTCTCACTTAAGGGGAAGCTCTTTTCACAATGGTTGTGTTATGGGCTTCTCCCATGTTCAGCCAACCCTTTCTCTGCTCTACAAGTGGGGTAAGTCGGGTAGAAAGCAGAATTGTCCAACTGTGATACATACATAAACAGGGAAGATTTTGTTCAAATCTGTAAACAGCTCAAAGGATTCTGGATGAAAACGTGAGCTTGTCTTTCCAACATGGTCTCGGATGGTGCTGGACCGGAGAAGGTGAACTGCCAAAGCAGTGTTATCAGCACACCCCTAAGGAGCACCCTAAGGCTAAGACCTCAGGTGTGACCTTGACAAAGCCAAAAGAGGGCTGGAGAGATGGCTCAGGGATTAAGAGTGCTTTTTGCTTTTACAGAGGACTCAGGCTAGGTTCACGGCACCCACGTAGGAGGCAAGGCCAGGAGGATCATCATGAGTTTGCAGCTAATATCCTCTCCTGGCCTCCATGGGCACCAATGCACACATGTACACACACAGACACACACCAATTAAAAACAAAATCACGGGTTTTACTGAAATGACTTGCTGATTATTTAGTAAATACTGAAAACAACAAAAACAAGCAAAGCAAGTAAAACAAAAGTTTTTAATTGTGTGTTTCCAATGATTTAGTCTTGGAAAAAAAAATCCTAAATTATTTTTTACTGTCAAAAAAGCACAAAATATTTTAAAGATTTCTTTTTATCTATGATATGTGTCTGCCTGGATGAATGCACGCCCCATCCGTTTAGGCCCGCCAAGGCCAGAACAGAGTCGGGTCCTCTGGAGCTAAAGTTATAGAAGATTGTGAGCAGCCTAACACGGGTGCTGAGAACCCAACTCAAGTCCTTTGGAAAAGCAGCAAGAGCTCTTAATAAATGGGCGTCCTCTCCAGCTACAAGCCTCTAATTATGTTAGGTTAAACAAACAAACAAACAAGCAAACCAGATCTTCCAAGGACAGGAATGCTCTGTCTTATCTTGGAAAGTAGCATTAACAAAGCTCAGTTAACAGCAAAATCCAAGCCCGTATCTCTTTATTCTAAAACGATGTTTTGTTGAGACAGGACTTCAGGAGCTACATATAAACAGCCTTAAACTAGCTACACAAAAGGGTGATTTTGGTGTTTTATTTTTTCTTTTTTTCAAAGATTTCTCTGTCCTGGAACTCACTCTGTAGACCAGGCTAGCCTTAAACTCAAGACACACACACACCCGCCTCAGCCTCAGAGTACTGGGGAACTGAGGTTAAAGGCCTTCAATGCTGCCAGTTTGAACTTCTGGTCCTCCTGCCTCCACATACCAAATGCTGAGATTATGTGTCCATAGCTGGCCCCCAAATCCTTTTAACAAAGTTGATGTACTGTCTCCCTTTTGGGTACCAGATAAAAAAGCTCTTAGCAGACTTTCTCCTCCTTTGATGGGAGTAGCAGCTCGCTACCAAGAGCTACAGATTTCTAAGGAAAAGAATGGTTGCTGTGTACGTCCAACACAGAAGTTGCAACAAAAAAAGGCAGCAATTAATATTGGGAAGAATCTTACACATAAGACAGATATAAACAAGTGGGCTGTTTGAAATTCATCTGACAAATGCTACAGCGGGAACTTACAAAGCATTTCAACATCCCGTTCTCATGCTGCTTATGACAGCATAAGTCAGGAGAAAGCAGGTAAAAATGTAGAGTAGAAAATTATGATACAGACAGGTGGTGGTGCACGCCTTTAATCCCAGCACTTGAAGGCAGAGGCAGGCAGATCTCTGCTGAGTTCTGGGGCAGCCAGGGCTACACACAAAAACCCTGTCTTCAAAACAAAACAAAACTAAACTAAACTAACAACGAGCAACAAGTGGGGCTGCAGAGTAGACTCAGCAGTTAACAACATTTACTGATTTTGCAAAAGACTCCCACTTCTAATCCCAGCACCTATGTGGCAGTCTACAACCGTCTATAACTCCAGTCCTGGGGTAACCGGATGACCCCAAAAGATACCAGGCACCCCCATGTTGCACATACATACATGTAGGCAAACACACTCATACTCATAAAATAACAAAATAAGTATCTAAAAACAACAATAACAACAAGAGTAAGACTAGCAAACGCCCTTAACCCGAAAGTCATCGCTCCGGCCTCTTGTTTTTTTGTGGTACGGTCTCACTATATAGCCCAGGACATTAGCACTTCAGATCTCTGTACAAACATTAAATGGTTCGTCACGAAATGCTTGGAGCTGTGCCTGGGACGAAGCGTTCTCTTTAAAGTCTGTTTCCCCAAAGGCCAAAATTCGGTCTAAAGAAAGAGGAAGGACACGCTTATGCAAAGCCTCTTGGAAGAGATTCTAAATCTCCCGATTTAGTCTCTTCAAGGTGACAACAGCATCCGATCCCACGGCTAGCGGGAGGGGGGACTGTCTCCGATTTCCCTTCGCCGTGGGATCTCAGGCACGCCGGCGAGGAGCCTTCAAGCCGGCCCGAGATCTCTGGACACTCGGACACCTCGTCTCCCGGGGAGCCCGGGAGAGGGCTCTCAGGCCGCGTGAACGCCGTTAGGCGGCGAAGAGAGAGGACAGGGCCCCGCGGCGCCCACCCCGCGCCCTCCGGCCGCGCCCCACGCCCTCCCGCCCCGCACCACCAGGACCCTCCGGGCCAACCGCTACTCCACAAGCCTCACACGGACATGCCCGGCCCTCCGGGGCCGCGTACCTGAGCTGGCCGCCGCCGTGTCCCGCCGCCGCGGCCTCGCCTTCGTCCCGACATCCATATTCCTCCCGTCTTCGGGCCCGTTTCTCTTTTGAATTGCCGGGGCCCCGCCTCCCTCTCAGGTTCGACCAATCACGGCTCCGCACCGCCGGAAGCCCGCCGTCATAACGCACCATAGTACCGCCCTCTTGGGCTCGCTTCCGGTCTCGAAGGCTAATGTTCCCAGGGATTGGCCCTGGACGCTGTCGCTAAGTGGTGAGGGCGTCGGGGCGCTGCGTTTTTCGGCTTTTGAATTTCCAGGCTGGGTGGGCAGACGCGGACCTTTCGCCCTGCTCTTCCTCGTCAGCTACGAATCTGAAAGCACTCGATTAGTTCTTTCTTTAGGTCCCCAGCGCTTAATACATCTTTTTTTTTTTTTTTTTTTTTTTTTGCCTTTGAGGGCGGACAGGATCTCTCTTTCTAGGCCTGGTGTGACAGGACAAGGGTTCCTCTTAACCTGAACTTGATACACACACACACACGCACACACACTCCCCAAACCCGCCGCCGCCTTTTTTCTACAATGGGAAACTTGGGATGAAATGCCCTCAGCTAATTCCATGTTTTTGGCTTCTGTTGAACTGCTTGCTTTACTTTCCCCTGCACCTGCAGCTGCCAACCAGGATGCAGTTGTGTGTGTGTGTGTGTGTGTGTGTGTGTGTGTGTGTTCTTTGCCTGTAAAATGCAGTTGCTGCCGCTCTCTGAGGAGTGTTTTTCCAGGCATTCGCCCGCAATTCGGATTTTGGCCTTGCTGGGTGGTCTTTGGGTCTCTACCCAGCAACACTGAACTCTAGACCAGGCTGGCCTTGAGCTCTCAAAGATCTGCCCGTCTCTGCTTCCCCAGTGCTTTGATTTCTGTTTTTGTTTTCAAGAAAGGGTTTCTCGGCTGGGCTGTGGTGGTGCACGTGCTTATGGAAGTTTAGCCTGAGTTAATCATCTCTCTCTCTCGATCTCTCTCTCTTTTTTTTTTCTTCTGATAAAGCTAGGCTTTAGAAGCCAGGCAGTGGTAGCTCATGTCCTTAATCCCAGCACTGGGGAGACAGAGGCAGGCGAATTTCTTTGAGTTAGAGGCCAGCATGGTTCACAGGACAGCAAGGCTACAAGGGGAAACACTGTCTTGGAAAAACAACAACAAAAATGCGGGGGGGGGGGTTGGAGATTATGTTCCCTTTGCCAAAGGGATATTACAATGTAAGGTTTCGGTTTTGTGAGACAGAGTGTCTTTATGTAGCCCTAGATGGACCTCCAACTCACAGTACTTCTGCCCCTGCCTCCCTGGCCGCTGGGTGTGCGCCACCACGCCCATTACGTTTTTTTTTTTTGCTTTTGAGACAGGGTCTCTCTGTGTAGCCCTGGCTGTCCTGGAACTCACTGTGTAGACCAGGCTGGCCTCGAACCTACAGAGATCTCCCTGCTTCTGCCTCTCTAGTGCTGGGATTAAAGGCAGGAACCACCACACCCAGCTATCATACATGTTATTTTAAAAATTAAAAATATTTCTTCTATCTTTCTGCTTCATCATGCTCATGTTTTTATTGTCCCATCACTGACTTTTTCTTTTTCAGCACTCAGCCAGATTTTTTTCCTCAGATTTATTTTATGTATATGAGTACCTTATCTGCATGCCATAAAGAGAGTATCAGATCCCATTATAGATGGTTGTGAGCCACCATGTGGTTGCTGGGAATTGAACTCAGGACCTGTGGAAGAACAAACAGTGCTCTTACTACTGAGCCATGACTCCAGGCTCGCTTAGCCAGATTTTTACTGAAAGCAATGCACATACACACGCAGCAAACCACACAAAGAGACGGACTCACGAGAGGAGGAGGGGACCCTGAAAGATGATTATTAACAACAACATATGCAGGGAATTAAGACAGCGGTAGTTTTCTTTAACCAGCTAGTTCCCCAATGATTGACACAGAGAGACTCTGATTTATTGTTAAGCTGTAGACACCGTGCTGGGCAGGTTCTGAGATATTCTAACCCTCCTACCCTTAAAACCTACAAACATGCTCGTTTCTTGCCAGTCTGATGACTACTTCCCTTGGCAATGTCCTAGTAAGCCTTCTAAAGGTGAGCTTCTCTGCAGCTATTTTTCTGAGGGTCCCTATCTCCCCCAACCCCTCCCCCCCAAACCTAAGCTCCACCTACCTCTCTTCTGACCAGTCACAGGCTTCAGCGACTTTATTAACCAGTTAACCTTGAACAGGTTGTTTACACCACAAAGCATTAGAATGCATAGCACCAGACCAACCCTCAACAGGACCCAAAGCTGGTGTCCCCAACTGAGTGCCCTTGGCACAGGCCTTTCATCCAAATTCTCGGGAGGCAGAAGCAGGTGGGCCTCTGTGAGTTCATGGCCAGACTGGTTTACAGAGTGACTTCCAAACAGAGAAATCCTGTCTCAAACAACCCCTCCCCCGGCCCAAAAAGGCTTTTTGTTTGGCATTCTAGATAAAACATCTACATCTGCTGCAAGCGTTTCCTCACGTCCCAGTCACTCCTAAATCAGCCAAATCTTAGCTTCAGCTTTTCACAATTCCCAGAAACTTTGTCTAAATGCAACCCTTCTGGTTGCTACGGGTGGAGAACACTGTTCCTGTTTTGGACTTCTTGGTATTAGCCACTCTCTTCTTGTTCAGTGCATCATTCCTGTGTCCATTACTTCCTAAACCCCTCCATTATCTTTATTATTATTATTTATTATGTATACAGTGCTATGCCTGCATGTGCACCTGAGGCCAGAAGGGGGCACCAAATCTCATTATAAAAGGTTATGAGCCACCCTGTGGTTGCTGGGAATTGAACTCTGAGCCTTTGGAAGAGCAGCCAGTGCTCTTGACCCCTAAGCCTTCTCTCCAGCTCTCCATTGTCTTCTTATTAAAGCCAAACAGCAAGTATTGATACTCTCAGGTTCTACTACAGCTTTCTTTTCACTTTACATAGTTTTCCATCCCTGGAACTTCATTACTTTTACACTAATAATTCATTAATCTATCATCGCTTTAATCCTAAACCCAGTCATTAATAACAATGTACATGAACCTGGAGACTGTGCTAAGTGAAATAAGCCAGAGCCCCCTTCCACTCAAAAAAAAAAAAAAAAAAAAAAAAAAGGGGGGGGACAAAAAGTACATCATTTCACTTACATATGGAATCTAAAAATGTTGAACTCATGGGAGTAGAAAATAGGATGATGATTCTCAGAGGCTAAAGGAGGGGTTGGCTGAGGAATGGACAGATGGCAAACCACGTATACAAGGGAGGGAAACGAGAGCCCTGTAACACAGAATAGTGTTGGTGATAACAGTAACAACACACTCTGGAGTGCCTAAAGGAGCACTTGGGTTTCTGTTTGAGATACAGCCTTGCTGGATACACTGGCACTTTCTGTGTAGACCAGGCTGGCATCAAAAGTGAGGCGATCCCCCTAACCCTCCCCCACTTCCCAGGCTCAGCTTTTTGTTTCTGTTTTTCAAGACAGGGTTTCTCTGTGTAGCCCTGGTTGTCCTGGGCTTTGTGGATCAAGATGGCCTCGAATCAGAGATCCACCTGCCTCTTGGAACTCACTATGAAGATCAGGCTGGCCTCAAACTCACAGAGCTATCTTCCTGCCTCTGCCCCCTGAGTGCTGGGATTAAAGGCATGTGATGTGCCCACTGTACTTGGCACTTAAATTCAAAAATAAGAGGCTTAGTGAACACTGGTGCATTGAACTGAAACACTAAACCTAATCTTTAAAATTCAACAATTCCATCTGGTTTTGCTGATTTTTTTCTTATACGGTTGCCTAAACCCTTAAATTGTTCTGCAGAACCTTATCCAGTATCAACACCCAATAGAATTCATGCAAAACGCAGTGAAGTTATGGCCCTTAGGCACACTGGCCACAGCTCCCCCAGAACCAATGTCTTAGTCACTCTTCTATTGCTGCGAAGAAACACCACGACCAAGGCAACTATAATAAGAGAAAGCATTTGACTGGGGCCTTGCTTACAGTCTCAGAGGCTCAGTCTGTTATCACCATGGCAGGAAGCATGGGGGCCTGCAGGCAGACACTGGAGCAGTAGCTGAAAACTACATCCTGATCTGTAGACAGAGAGAGAGGGGGGCGTTGGCATAGGCTTTGGAAACCTCGAGGCCCACCCCCAGTGACACACTTCCTCCAACAAGGCCACGCCTCTTAATCCTTCTAAACCTTTCAAATAGTGCCATTCCCTTGCAACCCAGCATTCAAATACATGAGCTTACAGGGGGCCTCCAGAGCTGTCTCATTAACTCTATACAGAGATGGTTGTACCTGTCCTTAAAGGCAACATTTCCAGCTTGTCTTAGAAAATATCAACATTCTGCAGATTTCCACAGCGGTAACTGAGAACACGCGGACGTGATGGTCCCGGTCCACCATGACTTTGTAGCTCACCTTGGGGCCAGTCAGCGTGGGTGGTGCTTGCCCTTTTGCAGTGGCTCACCCACAGCACAACCACTGCCATCTTGGGTACAGCAGCCTCAACTCTGCTAGCCAGCAGGTCTTTTCTGAAGTACGTATCATCTACCGGCCCACTTACCTTGTTCACAGGGTACTTTTTCTCAGAATTAAGGTGCAAGTTTGGGGCTAGAGAGATGGCTCAGAGGTTAAGAGCCCTGGCTGCTGTTGACTGGCTGCTGTCCCGAGTTCAATTCCCAGCAACCACATGGTGGCTCATAACCACCTGCAGTGAGATCGGGTGCCCTCTTCTGGCGTGCAGGTGTACATGCAGGCAGAACATTGTATATATGGTAAATAATAATTTTTTAAAAAAGATGTAAGTTTGATGGAGAAGATGGTAGAAAGCCTAGCTGGAGATCAAGAATAAAGTGATGAGGGGCTAGACCCTGCTTTCTGTAGTGCTGGTAATCAAAACCAAAGCTACCCACCCCCCCAAAAAAAACCAAATTCTCTCTCTCAAGGCAGGGTTTCTCTATGTAGCTCTGGCTGTCCTGGAACTCACTATGGAGACCCGCCTGGCCTCAAACTCACAGAGGTTTGCCTGAGTCTGTCTCTCCAGTGCTGGGGTTAAAGGCTTGCTCCATCATGCTAAGTATTGCTTATTTTACATGTATGAATGTTTTGCCGGCATGTCTATATGGGCGCTACATGTGTGCCAGAAGAGAGTATCAGGCCTCATGAAGCGGGAATTAGGAAAATTGTGAACTCCCATTTGGGCGCAGGGACTTGAACCCAGGTCCTCTTCAATTTGGCCTGCTGAGTCATCTCCCCAGCACCCGAAACTTTTTATTTAGTAAATGAAAAATGTCCTCAAATGCATGGTGTTTTGTGTTTGTTTGTTTTTTTGTTTTGTTTTTTTGTTTTGTTGTTGTTGTTTTGCAAAAATCTAACAATGGGGGCTAAAGAGATGGTGAGTAAGAACACTGGCTGTGAAAGCAAGAGGATTGCAGTCAAATCCCCAGCACCCCATTAGAGCCAGTCAGAGCTATTCAGATGCCTATAATCCAGCACTGGGGAGCAGACAGGTGGACCCTGGGAGGTCTAGCAGTCGGCCTAGCCAAAACAGTGAGCTTGAGGGGAAGGTGGCCAGTGATGGAGGATACAACGGTGACTCTGATCTTTGCATGCACACATGGGCACAGCTATGTGTACCTGTACATACAGAATACACACACACACACATGAAGAAAGGAGCAAAGAAAAAGGAAGAAAAGAAAAGGAAAACATTCAAAAAGGTAGAGAGCAACAGCAGATCCCTGACATGGACATCTGGCCTCCGCACAGATGAGCACGCACACTCATATCTCTCTCTCTCTCTCTCTCTCTCTCTCTCACACACACACACACACACACACACACACACATACATACACTCATTACACGTGCACACATGCACACACCATAGACTATAGCCCTACCCCAACTGTGTATTTTGAAGGAGCGAATATTATGCTATGTGACTTACACATACATAAAAAATGGTGCAGTCTCTTTCGTGTAAGGGTCTGAGAGAAAGGACACAGGGATGCAGCTCAGTAACCCTAGGTGTCAGTAGCCCCCTACCTCTACCCACTAAAACTGTTGGTATTCTAGGACTTGGAACTGAGAGCCCAATAATGATTTACAAAGCGACTTTGTATCTTTGCTAAGTCTGTCTAGAGACCCTTGGTCTCACCAACCTCTTTTTTTTTTTTTTTAAGATTTATTTTTTTATCATGTATACAGTGTTCTGTCTGCATGTACACCTGCACACCAGAAGAGGGCACCAGATCACATTATAGATGGTTGTGAGCCACCATGTGGTTGCTGGGAATTGAACTCAGGACCTCTGGAAGAGCAAGCAGTGCTCTTAACCTCAGCCACCTCTCCAGCCCTCGTCTCACCAACTTCTTATATTCATAACTACCCACAAAGAAAAGCTCCCCTCTTTGGAGTTACCCATCTACCTATTTATCCACGTATTTAGGTGTCTGGGTCAGGGTATCACTGTATCCAGGACTACTCTGGAATTCACCATGCTCCCCAGCTGGCCTTCAACTCGTGGCAATCTTTCTGCCTCCTTAAGCCTTTTACTTAGGGTCGCACTTTGTAGACCAGGTTGGCCTCAAACTCACAGTGATCTGCCTGCCTCTGCCTCCCTGAGTGCTGGGATCAACGCTGTGTGCCACCATGCCAGCCCAAGCTCACACTACTGGGAATGTGTTAGCTTCCTGAGGAAAGAGTCCCAGTTCTGAGACAGCTAAGTTAAGGACCTGGGCCTGTGAGTAACCTCAGGAGGAACTGGGCTAGGGTGACAGAGTCAAGCCCTTAGGTTAACTTTAGAGTTAAGCGGATTCTGGAAAGAAGAGAGGATAATGGCCTCACCATGAACAGCAAGTGGCTTAATGTCAGTAGAGTAAGGTGACATTTTAGGGCAGGAAATCAGAGTCCCAAGGTGAGGCATAAAGGAGAGCTAGAGAGTGTTTTGACAAGTTGGTACAACTGAGCCTTACCCTAACCTATGAACTCTTAGGAAAAATTGTCCGGGGCTGTCCTGGGAATGAGATGGTGCAGGCACATCATTGTCTCTTTTCGATAACTTATGACAAAAAGCCCTGGCAGGTGGTTGGTGGTACACACCTTTAATCCCAGCACTCCAGAGGCAGAGACAGGCTGATCTCCGTACGTTTGAGGCCAGCCTGGTCTACATAGTGAGTTTCAGGACAGCCAGGGCTACACAGAAAAACCCCGTCTCTCCCCACACCCCAACCCAATTTTTTTACATATATTTTAAAACTTTAAAAAACGATGTATTTATTTACTAGGTATATCAGGTTCTGACCACATGCACACCAGGAGAGGGCACCAGATCTCATTATAGATGGTTATGAGTTTGCTGGGAACCGAACTCCCGGAGCCAGTTAGGAGCAGCCAGTGCTCCTAACTTCTGGGCTATCTCTCCAGCTCCCCCCCCCCACACCAAGATTGTTTTAAACTTAAAAATTTAAAAAGCCAGAGACAAGATTCACACGTTTCTACTAGAGTTAGGCTGTGGACAAACACCGTCTTTAGTCACGTCCTTTTATTAAGCTCTGTGAGGGTTTGCACGGGGCCCGGTGCTAAGGGAGTTTCTCACGCCCACCATGGCATCCCTGTCAGTGTGTTTCAGCAAGTGTTGCAGTGGCTCGGGTAGGTATCCCAGTGCAGGCTAATGGCATCGATGACAGAGCCAGACCGGCCGCTAATGAAACGGAGGACGGTGTTGGGGTGCAAGGGGACAGCGTTGAAACTTGTGCCCGAGTCTTTTCCAAAAGGCAGGTAGCGGCCCTTGTCTGTCACAAAGATCAGCTGCTTCACGAAGCGGTTGTACTTGCCGGACACCTGGATCACGGACTCCCCGGGGTGCAGGAAGATCTCCTCCAGGTCTCCCTGTTTGCCTCCCGCATAGTCGCTCCACACTTTGCCATAGCGCACCTGGAGGCTGGGGCCAGCGGCGAGAAGGGCAGAAGGGCACAGTGAACACGGGTGCCGCGGTTCGAGACCGGGCTACAGGATGGCGCAGCCGGCAGCGATGCCTGCTGCCTGACAACCTGAGCTCAGCTCCACGGACCCACACGGTGGAGGAAAAGAACCCATTCCCAGACGTTGTCCCCTGGCCTACCCATGCGCGGCGGGGCCGCTTGAGCGCCCACACACGCACACACCAACACAGGATAAATGAACGTTTGAAAAGAACTTCTAAAATCAAGGCTTCTTAGTCTACATGCTGAGACCATCAAACTGGTGACAAATTCCACCAGACACGAGGGCTGCCTGAACCCTAGGAGACCGTGTGGAGATTCTCAACCCCTCATTTTGCTGGCAAATAGGCTTGCGGAGAGCAAGCGGCTGAGCTCACCCACAACCCACTTCAAAGAGGCCCGAGGATTTTCAAACACCGGAAAGCATCCAGGCGAGACAGGGAAGAGACGAGCCAGCGCTGTGTCAGGGTCCGGAACGAACTCGGACCAGAAGGAAATGCATTTGGCTCTGCATCTCATGGAAGTTTCCAACTGGAGGGAGGGATGGGACTATCCCGGGACAGACGGCAAGCAAAGATAAGGATTGCCGGACAGAAGCATGGAAAGAGGTTTAGGTGAGATCCAGTCCAGGGAGTGTGAGGTTTCCCGGGAGTTGTGGTTAGGACTCGCCAAGGTCATGTGCGTCAAGGGAGCTGGGCTAGCACAAACCTAGACTCCCAGCTCCCCCAGTCCTTCTCTGTGGCTTACTGACTTAAACGGCTATGACCCAAAATGAACGAGAGCTTCCCAACTTAGCGAGGACCTAGACAGACCCGAACACGAAGGCCCTTACCCTACTATGTAATATCTGTTGACTCGGACTCGCAAGGCAGTGATGGGGCCGTCCAGCTGGTTGCCAGATTGAGAGAATCGCTTTCCTCCTTTCCCTCCGTATTCCCCGCTGTAAGAGGAGGACCTGGACTGAACTAGAGGGGAAAGAAAGGCCCGGAGGGAGCACGGCTGTTCTCCACTACACTCCTTCCTCCCACCACCCCAAGCCAGGCTCAGACGATGCTGACCAGCTGGCAGCTCACGGGGTGCCTCCCCAGGACCCCATTACAAGGTCCAGGGCAGTTCACTTACTGGAATTGGCGGAGGCGGAGGCACAGAGAAGGACGAGGAGAGCGATGGTCAACATCCTGACGCTGCGGTGGGAAAAAGCAGAAAAAAGGAGGCTCATTCTTTTCCTTCCGGACTTCATTTGCCCGGGTATCTCTGGCCTGGAATACAGACTGACACCTTTTGATCCTTCGATTCAGATCCGGGAGACCTAGCCCCCGAGCCTAGAGAAAACTGCCCCACTGTTCCTGTTCCTTCCAAGTATTGTTTTCTAAGCCCCTAACCCCTCTCGTTCCCCCTGAGATCTGACTGTAGCTACTCTTCTCTCCCAATCCAGGAGATAACCCTAACCTTCCATCTGTGTTCTGCTAGGCCTCCCTCCATCCAGGCACAAAGCATGAGAGAGCTTTCTGAAGAGGAAGTAAAGGCTACCTCTAAAGTACTGAGGCAGCTGAGTTGACCAATCCAAGAGTCTGGGCGAAGCCTGCCTGAAATTAGCTTTGTGAGGTTCATGAGGTATCTGAGGTTAAGTCTCGAGCATCATTCTACTCTTAAATCAAGGCAAAGAAGATTTTAGAGGTGTCTCTCTGTCATCTCAGGAACGAAGGAGGCAGTAGAGGACACTGTACCAATGCCAATGTCCCAGCAGCCCTGGTGGAACCGAGAGAGGCTAAGCGGCTTTAGGGGGGCCTGTGTGATCTCAAGACATCAGACCCCAGCAACCCGTCTGTGTATCGTAACCCTGCCTCCACCAGCCAAGCCTGTCCTGGCTGAGTATCCCTTAGCTGAAACCAGACCTCTTTGCAACCCCAAAATTGCCCGTATCCGAGAGCTGCTCCCGGGTCTACCTCGATACAGCCTAGGCATTGTCTTCTCTAGCTCATGTTTGAATATCCCCCAACTCACCTTTTCCCCTAGCAGCTTCAGATGCAAAGCTTTCTAGAAATTCCCAGACCTTTTATAGCAGGTGCAAGCCCTCCCACTGTTCTTTCCTGTGTGAACCTCACCTGCTGAGCAAACATGACTAACTTCTTAGGGTCAAGTGTCAAGCCGTGTTTGGAACATCTTATCCTGTCTCTCCCACAGGGGTCACAGGTAGCAAGGTGGGCCCCACTCTGGACCGTGCCAGATTTGTGAAGAGACAGAATAAATTTGCTGAAAGTCCAGCTGAAGGGTGGGGAAAGCAGTTGGTATCTAAAGAGAATAGCTAATCCAGACATGGTGGCTCATGTCTGTAATGTCAACATTTGGGCAGGGGGAAGGGGACTGAGGAGGGGTATCATGAGTTTAAGGCCAGTCTGGGCTATAGTATGAGACTCTGTCTGAAAACGCAAATGAGAATGCAAACCCAAGAGGCCTGGAGGACGGTGCTCCCTACCATAAATGATCTGTGAGTATTCTGGCCTGAGACCTGCCTTCTGCCGGGTGACTGTTGCCCTCTGCAGTCATTCATAATATGCCTTCTTCTAGAATACAAAATCACTTTCAGCACTGAGCAGAACCAAATATTTGCCTGACAAATTTTCTGTATTTGTTGACATTTTATTATGAAAAAAAAATCTAATCAAAGTTTTTTTTTTTTTTTTTTTTTTTTTAAAGTTAGGCTGGGCAGTGGTGGTGCAGGCCTTTAACCCCAGCACTTAAGAGGCAGAGGCAGGCAGAGCTCTTGAGTTTGAGGCCAGCCTAGTCTACAGAGCAAGTTCCAGGACAGCCAGAGCTACGAAGAAAACCAAAGATAGATAAATAAATAAACAAAGAAGAAAACAAACAAATAAAAATTATAGAGTGAACACCTGTCAGTCACAGAGTCTGCTGTGATTGATATTTTGCTGTGCCTGGGTTGTCTTTCCTTGATCCCTACATCTATCCATCCTCGGTCCAGACCCTTCTCAAGCCTTTTCTTTCTGAGAAGGGTAACTTGGGGCTACAGGTAGACACTAAATCTGTGGGTTCCTCATCTCTCCTTCCAGAAACAGTCAGTCCAATGGGCATGAGAGAAGCCAAAGGACAGACTTTACACACGTTCTCCTCTGTGAGTAGTTCTGGGCTCTGGGCCCTCAGGACCTCTAAGAACCGTGGTTACAGACCAGAGCAAACTGGCCCCTCTCCTGGGGTCTGAAACACTCCAGAAGCGATGCTCCAACATCGATTTCCTCCTCACCTGAAGTCCCTAAAGCTGACCCCTGAGCCCTAGTCTTTGAGTCCCTGTTAGACCAGCCTGATGATACCCCTGAGTCATGCATCCCAGCAGAGAGGATGGAGCCCAGGGAGGGGCTCGAATAAGCAGTATCAGCCCTAAATGACCTGCAGTCAGGCATTCAGAGCATCCGCCCCTTTCCTTACAGGCTCACCATCTGGGATTGAAAACTCATCCCAGATAGCAAGGGAGTCCTGCCTCGATGAGCCGGAAATAGGGCAGGGTTCCCGGCAATAATAGATCCCAGGAATAGAGCCAGATGGCAGTCAGCATTTCACCCCTCCCTCCTCCCCTTTTCTCCAAGCTCAAGATAAGCCCTGGTGACAGAACGTTGGCTCCATTGCCATTGTTTTATGTCATTGCACTGTCTGCTTCTCCTCGGTTCTGCTTAGGTCTTCATGTTCCCCCGTATTTCCTGCTCTAAGGTTCTTTCTTTATATTCTTTCCCTTTCCCTAGACACACCCCTTTTGACTCTTCCCCCCCTTGCCCCTGCGTCTCTCTCTCCCAAGCGCTCCCTCTAACCTCTTCCCTTGCGCTGTCATCTAGCTCTCTTTTCTGTTATTAGGGGCGCAATACACAGTCCGATACCAGACCCCGTGGAAGAATGCTCTTGTATTTCTCATATGACCTATCTAGAACCTTTGGGACAGAAGTATACCTAACGTGTCACGGTTTCATTCTACTGCTATGTAGAGTTATGAGCACCCCCCCCAACCTGTCCTCAGGTCCCTTACAGCGAGTCCTTCTTTTCTAAGTATAAGAGATCCCTCTGGTGGGACAGATCTCAAAGTCCCTCCCCGGTCCGCTCAGACGTCACACAGTGATGGTAGGTAGCTCTAGGATTCCATCTGACGCAGTGACGGAGGCATCAAAAGTCGGTGAAAGAAAAGGCGGTAAAGTAGCATTCCAGGCTGCTATCCCAGCATCCTCTACGGATCTGCTTCACCTGTAAACCATGGTCCAGCCAGAGCCCACCGGCCACTAATTCAGACTACACGCTGTAAACCTCACCCTGTCCCTCATTCTACAGGCAATGAGTAGCCAACGCCTTTCCAAAGCTTCATGCTCCTGTGGGGAAACTGCCGTTTCTCCTTTTCCTCCATCCGCCTAGGAAAGAGACCCACTCAGCCCGTGTGGATGACTACCGTGGAGGCCCCATTTGCCACCGAGGTAGCGGGAGAGCCAACAGCCTAGCTCAAAGGCCTTCCCTTCCAGAGAGAGGAATTGGATGTTACTGATGTTACTATAAAATATGTCAAGACTCTGCAGCTATGAAATAAGGGGGGATGAGAGAATGGAGGGAGGGAGCCTGGGATGACGGCAGTGTGCAGGGGGAGCCAGCAGGAGGCAGCGTCTCAGCCGCAGCTGGCAGCAGCTGGCGGCCTGTGCAGGCCTGGGACATTCTCCCGTCTAGAATCGCCCTGGAGACTAGAGCCTCTGTATGAGAAACAGCCCAGGCCTCTTGGTGCAAACTCAGACCCACGGTAGGGGTCTGCCTCCCACCCTATCCGAAGTAAGGAGAGATGGCTCAGAGGTTATGCTCTTCCAGAGGTCCTGAGTTCAATTCCCGGCAACCACATGGTGGCTCCCAACCATCTATAACGGGATCTGGTGCCCTTTTCTGGCATGTAGGTACACATGCAGGCAGAATACTGTATGAATAATAAATAAATAAATGTTTAAAAAGTATATAAGAAGCAAAAATGACGATTGTAGTTTAAAGATGTTAATTGGCTTTCATTTGCATTCCTACGATCAGGCATCACTTTATTTCACCAAACATTGTCCGTGTTACAATTACCTGAGCATGAGGCGAGATAGGAAGGCGAAAAATTAGGGGGACAAGAGCCCCTCACCCTCTTGCATCTAGGTTATATTTCTCATTGGCCAAGAGCCAAGAATTTTGACACACTTGATCAAAGGATCGCAAACAGGGTTAGTAAAGCAGAAAAAACAGCCATGCTTAAGAGCAAAACAGGCCTTATCCTTCCGTGTCCCATGTATACTAGGAATTCTTTAATCTTTAAACATCTAGATTACAATCTTTGACGAATATAAACTAAATGCCACTACCATTTTTTTACATTTTAATTGTGTGTGTGTGTGTGTGTGTGTGTGTGTGTGTGTGTGTGTGTGGTGCACGCAGAGGCCAAAGCAGGACCTTGTATGTCTTCCTTATCTCTCTCTGCTTTAGTCTTCCGAGGGGGGATCTGTCACTGAACTAAAGCTTACCATTTTGGCGAGGCCAGAGCTTTCAAGATCTGTCTGTCTCTTTCCACCATTTCTGGGCTTATAGGCACACGTGGGCACGCCAATGCCGGAGCCTGGCTCATGCCGTCACTGCTACGGAATCCACATGTATCCTTCTCTTTGGGCCTGCACTCTGCTCTGTGGATCTGCACTCTCTGCCTAATAAACCCCAACCTTGCTTCCTGCGGCCTCAGCTTGAACCGATTTTCTGCCGCGTAAGTCAAGGCCTGGACTACACCTGGAGGACCACCTCGGGCTTCACACGGGGCTGGCACTGCTGAATTGCCTCTTTCCCTGACAGCTATTTCTCTTTTATTTTAAAATTTATTAGTATTAGTATTTTGAGATGAGGCCTCGTGGAGACCAGGCTAGTCTCAAACTCAATGTGAAGAAGACTGTGAAGCCCCTGGTACCATCTCTAACTCCCAAGCATGGGATTTTTTGTAAGTGTGTACCACTGTACCAAGATTCTTTGGGATAGCTTCTGGGATCCTTCTGAGTATGCTGGTGGGCTTTTCTTGACTGCGCATTTGGGATCTAAAACATGTTTGGACAACCTGGGTGTCCCGAGTTCCTTCTGAGCTTTCCCTTCTCCTTTCCCTTTTTTTCTTAGAAGCACAGGTTAATAATCCCAGAGAACTCACCTTTGGACTGCATCTTACGTCATCAGGTCCACTTCAAACAGACAGCATAAAAGAAAGGAACCACTCTATTTTTCTGTAATTGGATTGCCTTAAAAAAATTAGAAAGTAGAAAATTTGGGCCTCAAGTTGATATTTTATTGAATAATTAGAGAGTGTGTGTATGTGGGTGTAGCTCTGACCATCCTGGTACTCTCTCTATAGAGAAAGTCCAAAAGGCTCAAAGAAATAATCACAGGGGGGGAAAACGTAGAGCCAGTGTCTAGGGAATACTATGTTATTTTCCCCAGACAAATAAAAACCTGGCCTCTTAGAGAAACCCCAAACAGAAAAGAAACCAGGTTTGCTCGTGGTACCAGACATACGTGCAGACAAATACTCATATATCTAAACTAAACTAAACTAAACCAAACCAAACTAAACTAAACCAAACTAAACTAGTTTGCCAGATGCTGAGCAGCTTTGCTTGCACTTCCAGAAACAAATGAGGATGCAGAGCCCTGCTGTGCAGGAGTCACTCAAGTCTAGTCTAGCATCGCGTATTCAAGCCTGTCGGAAAAGCTGTTTGGAGCCCAGCCTGGCGTACACAGCGGGTTCCAGACCAGCAGGTCTAGAGAGCCAGGCCACGTGTCAAGACAAATAAAACCAACTTTGAGTGAAAAATCCTGTTGTGGAGCACAGCTGGGCTAGGGTGAGGTGGGGATAAACGCACTGTGGGTTGACAGACAGACGCTTTTACCTGAGTGAAGGGGGTGTGCAGTGGTTAGCTCAACTGTCAAGGGACAGTTGAGGCTAAGGTTCTTTCAACATTTCAGCTCAAAAGGCTCAGCTAAAGCTGTAGAGATGGCTCAGTGCGTATAAAGGTATTTGCTGGCAAGCCTAATGACTTCAGTTACACTTGCTCATGCACACACATGCACTCACACACACACACACACACACACACACATATACACACACAAATAAATAAGTAAACAAATAAATAGGGGCTGCAGAGACGGCTCAGTGGTTAAGAGCACCTGTTGAAGCCGGGCGCTGGCGCACGCCTGTAATCCCAGCACTTGGGGAGGCAGAGGCAGGTGGATCTCTGTGAGTCCAAGACTAGCCTGGTCTACAAAGTGAGTCCAGGACAGCCAAGGCTACACAGAAACAAACAAACAAACAAACAAACAAAAAATCTTCCAAAAGACCCAGCACCCACATGGTTGCTCAGGACTATGTTTCAGGGGATCTGATGCCCTTTTCTGGCTTCTTCGGGTACCAGGAATAAATATATAGTACACTTTATTTATTTTCAGGAAGGGTCTTATGTAGGCCAGGCTGGCCTCGGACAGGCCGTGCACCCAGCGTGGGCGCTGAGTTCCTGATGTTCTTGCCTCGACCTCCCGAGCGCACCACCACATGGGCTAAGAAGACTGTTATCAGGGAAAACTTCTCCAATTGAATATGGCCTTGTAGTTTTGTCCTTTTGAGAGGCTATCTGGCTGTCCACACAGGTAGCAATAGTGCATTCTAAGTGACACCAGAACTGCAATTCCCTCCTTACACGGGAGAACGGACAGCACCCCAGGAGGTCACCACAGTGAGGTAACTTTTGTCTCACATTTTAGGGACCCATGCTATGCAGAAGCAGGGGACACAGACTGGCTGAAAATGGCTCCAGGGGAACATAAGATTCTGGTGCCCTGAGCAAACCAGAGGAAAATGATGAAAGCACTTCGTGACCCATGACGCCTGGAAAGAGAGGCATCAACTTCTGTAGCCACTCCTTTAGGGGGGGAAGAACAGAAGTTCACAACCAGAGGATAGAAAGGCCTGTGTGCGGGGTTGACCCAGAGCCGCCATGTTAATTGTTTGCCCCCCCCCCCCGCCTCACAAATCTTACTGTTCTACAAGCAAACCCTAAGGTACCCAAAATTATCCTGTGTAACCTTCCCTCCAAATTATCCCTGATTGGCTGACTCAGTGCTTACACCAGGCAGGGCAGACGTGAGGGAAGCGGGCCCCAGGTTTACGGGCTTGGAGGGGAGAAGGAGGATCACAGGAAAGAGAGATGGGAGAAGGCAGAGAGAGAAAGGAGAGGAGGAGGCAGAGCCGGCATGGGTTAGCGTGAACAAACCGAGAGGGACCCGCTCTGAGCATCGGGGGTGGATGGAGGAAAGCCCGGAAACACGTGCCTCTATCTGACGGGCTTCTCCCTAAATAGAAAGGCCTCCCTTGCCAGGTCTTTTTTGACTTTTTTTTTTTCTCTCCTCCCCCATCCCACTGTAGGTTTTTGAACATGGTCCCTAAACACCCCGCTTTACACTTTTTATTTACTAGATCACCTGCAGTCAAATGGTGGAAGGAGAGAATTGATTTCCCACGTATCCTTCTGGAATTCGGGCAGGCCTTGAATGTTTAATCCTCCTGCCTCAGCCTCCCAAGTAGCTGGAGTGGCCATCTTGAACTACCAGCACTGGCTTTTAGGGATATTCTTCATGGGGTCTGTGTTTGTAGAACCAAATCTGACCTTCCTGGGTAACCTCAGGCTCAGGAGCATCCTGAGGCTAAGAGTGCACAGGTTCAAAGCCACTAGCAGACTAGGGAGTCCTTTCCGGCCAAGAGAAAGGCCGCCTTGAAGGCTTAGATGCAAAGACAGGTGTCACTTATCTGATGGTGGTTAGAGCCTTACATCGTGCTTTGAAGAGTTTTATGTGTGCAAGCGTTTTGCTGCATGTATGTCTATGCGCCGTGTGAATGCAGTACCCTCAGAGGCCAGAAGAGAGCGTCATGTAACTGGCGTTAGAGATGGTCATGAGCCACCATGTGGAAACCGGGATTGGAACCTGGTTCCTCTGGAAGAGCAGCCAGAGAGCTCAACCGCTCAAACGCCCCCACCCCCACCCCCAGCTCCTTTGTGTTTTGATCTACTTTTCTTTATTTTTGTTTTACTTTGACACAGGATCTCATGTGGCTTAGCCTAGCTTCAAAACTTCTAGGTAGCTGAGAATGATCCTGAACTCCTGATCCTCTGGGACACTGGGATTACAGGCCTAGGCCACCGCACTCCACCCTGATTTACAGCTTTGTTGTAGGGTGTGGGGACCAAACCCAGGTTCTCAGGTGTGGCAGTAAGAGCCTTCCCCTGTTGAGGCGTCTTGCCGTCCCTCTCTCTGTTGTCCCCTTTGGGGCACTGTTAATGCAATCGTATATGTTCAGCCACTACAAATATGTGTTGTTTCACCCTCTTACCTGTTTCACCACCAGATTTCTTCTTGGGATTCTTCTTTTGGATTTTGCCACATTCTCAGCATACACATCAACAGGTTTTTAAGCTTTTAAAATTCTTTACCCTCATTCCACCAAACCTTTTTTACCCTGAGACAAATTCCTTTTACACAGGGCTGAGAAATGCGCTGGAGACACTGGCAAAGATGCCTGTTGGCTTTGTGCTTCTAATGTTTCTGGTTTGCCATGACTGGCTATAGCTCTAATGATTTATTGATGGACAATGAGAGCCAACCATACTTCAAACAGCCGAAAACCTTGAGTGCTTCCCTGTGGGTTATAAATATTACTGTTTACCAATCCAGCCATAGGAGAAGATGTTAGCCTATTCTGTGGCTAAGCTCCAGTTACATGGCTCTGCTCCACGGATCTGAGAGTTTTAGAGGCTAACCATAAAGATATTTGAAAGCCTGGGATGGTTACACACAGAGAACCCTTACTGAAGTCTCATGAATCGGCTGGCTCCACTTTATTGGGGAAACAAAAGCATTGGCTTTGCTGAGGTGGGAGTCTGGGGGCGGGGAATTTCTCAGCAGTTAGAACGAAGGCTTGCTGCTAGATGTTCTTCGGCAGCATTTGCAAAAATAAACCCGTTTTGGATTACTGTTAGTCGGACCTGGAGAGTTGGAGTCAGGCGGCTTGATGTTAGTGACATCAAACGCTTCATGGTAGCAACTCCCAGCTGAACGTGGGCCGGGATGGGTGGGGGGGGGTGAGTTAGGGTGCCGTTGAATGGCAGGAATGCTGAAAACGGTAAGCCCCCCCTGGGAGCCTCTTGGATCACAACGCAGGTCTGTCTTCACTGCCATGACCGTTGAGCTTCTAGTTTTATTTCTCAAATAAGCGGACTATATGCAATTTTCCATACAGAGCCTTCAAGCATGCACAAAAGATCCTTACTCAGAAACTCCGAAGTCAAGCTAGGCACGGTCGATGACCTTACAAAACCGAATTGCCTCTGATGTTTCGGTAGCCTCACCGGACTGTCTGCCTTGGGTGTGCTTTGAGATAATTTTTTTACATTTATTTACGATCACACACACACACGTTGAGGTCAGAGGGCATCTTGCAGTGAGTCCGTTTTGTCCTTCCACCTCCTGGGTCCCACGGACTGAACTCAGGTTGCCAGGCTTGGTGGCAAGGGCCTTACCTGTTGAGCCGTCTCAGCCCCAACCCCACCTCCTGCAACACACCTTAAGTTTTAGTTCTTTACTGGCATCCTGGTTTGTTGTGACCAGATCTTAGGGTCCCCAAAGACCACCAGGAGCCGGACCACATATGCAAGAGCAAAGAGCTTTATTCAGCCTCAGGCTTGGTCTCTCCATCGTCAGCAGTGCAGGGGATCAGAGAGGAGAGCCCTGAGCATCTAGCTGCATGGCGGGGTTTTTACTGGGGTTTGAGGAAGGACTGGGAATTCCCAGTTTAACAGTTACAGGGTTGGGGTCACATCCAGCAAGGGAAGGCTTGTTACAAAGTGATTGGCTAACTAACATAACTAACAGCGAGGGAGCTATCTATAGACCTCAGGAATGTTAGGTATTTCCTGTCCCAGGAAAGTTCTGCTACCAGGTCGGTGGGCTGTCCAGCACAGATGCCCCACCCTGAGATAAGATACCCTCCCATTCTTGTGGTTTTCCTGGAATTGGTGACCTATGGCCTAATTCCTGGGACTGGTGACTTTTGGGGTGGCGGATCAGGCCTGGTCCTCTCAGGTTCTCAGTGGAAAGTAGTATATCTTCTGTGTGTGTGTGTGTGTGTGTGTGTGTGTGTGTTAGCCTTAGGATTACATTTAACAACCTGCTGCGTGCTTCATTGTCTGACTAGTCTCAAGAATGGCATCTTTCCCTCCCCATCTACTGAATAATGAACCTCTAGTTTCCAAGCTTGGACCTTCTCATGTCCCTTTAGATCAGGGGTCTCTGAATAGGCAGGGTCCATATTTTCTGTTCAGCTTAAAGAAGCCTCAGAAGCCTGTAATCCCAGCACTCGGGAGACAGAGGCAGGAAGATATCTGCATTCAAGGCCAGCCTTGTCTACAGAAAGAGTTCCAGGACAGCCAGGGCTGTCTCAAAACAACAACAACAACAACAACAACAACAACAAACCAGGCCCAGAAGACCAGCTTCCAACCATTGCCAAACCCTGATATTAGAAAAACTGGATCCATTCTGGATCTAGTTTCCATGTCTCCCTGGCTGAGAGTCAAGAATTAGTATTAGTATCAGTGTCTGGTCTGTATATATGTCTGTGTACCACGTGCAAGCCTGGCACCCGTGAGCTCCAGATGAGGGCATTGGCTCCCCTAGAACTGGAGTTACAAATGTTTGTGCCAGTGTTCTTAACCGCTGAGCCATCCCTCCAGGCCCTGAGAGTCAAGAATTTCGACTTTCAAGTCCACTTGTAAAGGCTATACCACCTTCTCTAGGAATGTTCAGAAACAAGGTTAAAACAGCTAATGTCCCATGCCCCAAGTCAAAACATAACCTAGGAGCAGGAGGTGGTGGCGTATGCCTTCAATCCCAGCACTCAGGAGGCAGAGGCAGGTGGATCTCTGTGAGTTCGAGGCCAACTAGGGCTACAGAGTGAGTCCCAGGACAGCCAAAGATACACAAAGAAACCCTGTCTCGAAAAACCAGAAACCAAACCAAGCAAGCAAGCAAACAAACAAACAAAACCCCAAAACATGACCCTGTGTCCTACAAGATACTGTATGACCAGGACAACTATCCTACAAGATGGAGTGGCCCTCGGCAATCCCTTTCTAGACTCAGTTGATAGAGTGCTTGCCTAGCATGGAGACCTACGAGGCATAAAGCCATTCCCTACTGCCACACAAGCTAACAGTGGGGCCCCCATCTGTAATTCCACCGCTTTGGAGGTAGAGGCAAGAGTACCCAAAGTTAAAGGTCAATCCTCTGCTACCTAGCTGAGTTGAGGCCAGCCTGAGCTGCATGAAACCCGTCTTAAAACAAACAAACAAACAAACAACAAGGGGCTGGAGAGACACATTAGCAGGTAGGAGTAAATACTGCTCTGCCAAAGGACCCCGAGTTTGTTTCCCACGTCAGGTAGCTCCCAGCTGCAGCTCCAGGTCCAGGGGATCTGACGCCCTCTTCCGGCCTCCTCCCACACAGGTATCGTACATACGCTCACACCCATCAAAGAACATGGATCTTTTAAAAAAGAGGAAGGCTCTTTCCAGCCAGTGACAATCTATGGCCACCTCTTAAGACAACTGACCCAGCTACCACAAGACAGGGGCAAGAGAAACTCCCCCACAGGAAACGGAAGTGTGAGCTAGGACAGCCTGCTGCCAACGCTAAGATTGCCCTCACAGCATATACCCAGTCAGAGTCCCAGGAGGCGATAAGAAGTACTTGAGCCTCGAGACTGCATGTAATTACTTCTGGGACTCTTAAGGATTGAACTAGCAAATAAAAGATGGCGTCTAAAAACGATCCTGATGGAGAACTGCATGACGCTCTTTAACACCACACAGTAACAGCGGCGGTAGGGTCCCATTATGCATCGGCCCCTGAGCCACAGGAAAGGAACCAGGCTGACGCCTGAGGAGGAAGAGATTTAAAAAAAAAAAAAAAAAAAACCAATCAAAGAAAATTCCAAAGAAATACATGTAATGATATATGATTACACCATGAAACATAGCTGGTTATAAGAAAGTTTGTTTGGGGAGAGGAGAAAGGAGAGGAGTGAGTGCCTCCGGGAGGTGGAGGTGGATGATTGGACAGGTAGACAGGCAGACAGACAGACGGGGACAGAGCCATGAGGGCAGAGAAAGGCATAGAGACCAAACGTGGAGACAGAGGGAGAACAGAAAGATGGAGGGGGCGGGGGTGGCAGGTTGGTCCTTTTGTCCCCGCACACGCCTGGCCCACCTGGCGGCGGAGGCAGGTGATGACGTAAGAGGTTGCTAGGACCCAAGCAGGCCAGCAGAATCGCCAGTTCACTTACAGTGTGGTGAGAGGAAAGAGAATGCCCACAGCAGCAGGCTTCCAGAGGAGTAGTGGCAACAGGGCACGAGGCTGGCACTCGCTGCCTCAAGACTGGGCCCTCGAGGCAGAGCAAAGGATGTGTGCTGGAAGGCGAAGAGAGAGTGCTACGTGAGCAAGCTCAAACCCCAGAAAGGCAAGAAGATCATCCTCAGCTCACGTGATGGCGGGGTTTCTCTTTCTGTGTAATACAGGGGGGAAGGCACCAGCACTCGGGAGGCAGAGGCAGGCGGCTCTCTCTGAGTTAGAGGCCAGCCTGGTCTACATGGGGAGTTCCAGGCCAGAGCAAGACCCTATCCAAAAACAAAACCCTGAGCATACCATACCCAAATAAATGTGCTGCCCAACAGCGAGAGACCTGTTTCCTGTTTAGGGAAAGCTCTTTCTACTTCCTTTTCTACACAACAGGCTGACAGATAGAGAGCAGCAGGGAGTCTGGCCAAAGCCAAAGCGGACACTGCTTTTTCTGTTCCCCCTTCGCTGCTCCAGCAAACGCACAATTCTAGCAAGCAAAGGCGGCTTGGCCGAGTTGAAGAGGGGCCTGCTCTGTCCCATTCCCGAGCTCAAGTGTGTGGCAGCCTGCACTTTCCCAGCTTGCGCTCTGCTTCCTGGAAAGCCAGCTACCTCAGACGCCCTGGTAGCTCCAGAGTGTTCACCACCCTGCCCCCACCCTGCCTGAGAAAGGCCTCTTGACCCCTGCCCTTCAAATACATTCCTTGGACTCCAACATTTCTTTACCCACTGTTAGGATTTTGGAACACAACCTGCTCCTGGGTTACCCAGCAACCTATGGTGTCCTCATGTGTCGCCAGCCAGGTGGCCACACCTGGAAGGCATGGTTACCTTGCCCCTTAAAGGGATGACCCCGACACGTGGTCTCTCTCTTACACTCTCTCTCTTACTCTTACACTCTCATTCTCTCCTCTCTTACTTTTTTCTCTCTCTCTTTCTCGCTCTCTCGGGGCGCCCCTTCCCTTTCCTCTCTCTCTCTTCATGTCCTGCTCCCCGCTCCCTCCGTACCTTCCTAATAAACCTCTTGCAGAGAAGATCAGTTGACCCCAGCCTTGTGCTTTTTTAATAACTAACAACCACGGTTCTAATTACCCGGCACCGTAATTTATCTGTTTACATGGAGGCCTCCTCCACTAAGCCAAGCTCACGGGAGGCAGGGGCTGTGCTGAGTCACCTCGGCATTGCCAACATAACCTAAGGCATCACACCTGGCAGGGAAGGCAGGCCATAAGCGATCATCGTTGAATAAACAGGCGAGGCAGGGCTTTTGAGCTATCAAGTGCTACTGAGACTTCTGTCCAATCATTGTCCTCCGTCTCTTCCCCAAGCCTGGGTCTCTCTAAGGTTCTCTGTGTGATGAGTTCTCGGTGGAACAAGGCCCTGGTCAAAATGTTAAGCTTCAAGTGGGTGGGAACATCTCATGGCCAATTACCCATTACAAGATGTAGTGAGCTCTATTTCTGCACACTGGCAATAACAAGACCAACTGCGTGTGTGTGTGTGTGTGTGTGTGTGTGTGAGTGCTCATGCATACAGGTGCCTGATGGGTGGGTCAGTGGGCTCAAGTGGTTGGCATCTTCAGATGAAATGGGTTGGGATAGCCGTCAGGAATGTCAAGAATGTGGAACTGGGCCTCAGAGGCTTTCTCAGCAGCCGGGGTTGGAGATGGAGAGAGGAACGGGGTTTCACAGGCTGGTGTCCAGGAGTCTCCAACTGAACAGAGTTCAGCTAATAGGCTCTGCCAGTCACCTGGATAGGAATATGGCCCTCTACCTCATTCCCCCAAGTCTGGATCTGAATAAGCCCCCACATAATCTCTGCCCTCCCTGGTGGCTTTGGCTGAGGTCGTGGGCCCTCCCAGCCTCCCTCACTCCACATGGTGTTTTCCCTCTGCAGTGACCTTTTGTCCTCTCCATCTCTTGAAGGTGCCTCACCTCACCCTCTAATAGACTTCAGCCCTCCACCGTGTCCACTTAACTGCCGAGCGTCTCTCAGCTTGTGTATGTCCACTCATTAAAAACAAAACAAAAAAAAAAGAATGATGACCCAAAGCTCAAGAAACCACAGAGCCAAGCACACAGGCCAAGGCAGCCTGGACTCTGAGAACCCTGGGAAGACGATGGTGTGAGGCCAGACTCTCCTGCCTCGGAGGGAGGGCTCACAGGTTCCCAAAGGGCAGATAATTCTTCATGGCACAGGGATCTGCTCAGGCATAGCCACACACAGCATGGGGCCGACCCTGCCCGTGGCCGGGAAGGGTGCTCCCAGATGCCAGACCACAGAGTAAAAGGTTTTCAGCCTCAAGTCAGAAAACCTGGATGTCCTATGATCTTCAGTATCTCAGCATCCATTTTGAACACGCTTAACTTCCTCTTTGCAGAAGTAGGGCCTAGATGCCCTGGCACTGCCCTGTTCTCCTCCTCCTCCCAGATCCTCAGTGTGATTGATGGAGATGCTTGCCTCTTGGTGACCATCTCCCGATTGGCTCCCGAGATAGACCCGCTCACTCTGCATGCTCTATGCAGATATGCTGCAGTGACCACCTCCGGTACTGTGGTACCTCTTAGAACCTGCTTGCACTAAACCCAATAGCTAGCATTCCCCAGAAAATCTGGGTAACAACAGAGACTCCAACAAAGGCTGTGGCGCTGGGTCTCTGTCATCGGCTGGTCACTGCACGGTCCCTCCCCATTGGCCCTCTCTTCTCCGGGATCTATACGGATTTTGAAATTTGCTTCTAAAATTCACTGGCCTTGTTCTGCTGTCCCCTCTACGCCTTGCCTACTGCCAAGGGTCCCTGGAGAGTCGGCACTTAGGGCCAGATTGTTAGAGTAATGATGAATATGTCACGCAACCTCTCTGGTACAAGGAGGTTTATTGTGGGAAAGGGGAAGACGGGAGAGAGAGGAGGGCGCCTGTGACACACACAGAGACTGAGAGGAACAGAGAGAGAAAGAGAGTAAGAGAGTGAGGGGTGGAGGGTGGGTCCTTTTTATCCCGCACACACCTGGTGGCGCACCTTGAGATGGCGGCAGGTGATGACGTCGGAGGTGCTAGCTAGGGCCCTAAGAGGCAGGCTAGTGGGGCTGGCTGCACAAGGCTGATGGGACATCTACACACTAACACAGATGAGGGTAAACCAAGACATGGAAAAACGCAGGCTGAAGTCCACTTCGGTCGCCTGGAGCCCGTTACTGCAAATGTCCACCTGTTTTGGTGTCAGTAAAAGAAGGACAAAGAAAGGCAGGGGAATTTGCTCAGTGGGGCTTGTCCACCGTGCACAAGGCCCGGATTAAAGGAAGAGTGAGGTTTGCTTTACAGGACTGAAGGAAATACACAGGTGAGCCTAGAAGGCTGTTAGGGACATAGACTCACTCTGGGTTCCAGCTGTGAGCGGTAGTGTGGGAGGTTCTGGACAGGAAAGGTCAGCGGTGGGGATAAAGTGGGACATGTCTTCCTGCTGGGGATCATCCAGAGATGGTGTCCTCACCTGGCATCAAGACAAAAGGAAGCTAGTGCAATGCTTTATGGCAGAGCGTGTGTTGAGGACAAGGTTGTCCTTTATAGAGCAGGCAGGCTGGAGTCAGAGAAGATGGAGTATCTGTCCATGACGACTCCATCTAGTACATGAATGGGCTCCAGGGGAAAGAGGTACATCAGGCCAGCAGGTGGAGCAGAACAGGCTCAGAGCCTGGGGAGTTTGATGACCGATTCAGGACAACCCTGGAAGGTAACCAGGCAGACATGTGGTGACAGAACTCTCCGGAGCCCCGCCTTGGCTTTATTCCCACTGACAGCAAGAAGACCCAGCATGGGGCTGGAGCTATTTGCTGGGCTAGGCTCTACTACAGACAAGGGCTGAGAAAATACAAGAAGTACCTGGACTCTCCTCGCCGAAGACCCAAACATGTCACGTGGTTGGCAGGTTCGAAAGGAATTCACTCAGCAAAGGGGCTTTTGAAGCTATCAGATCTGGGTTCCGTTTCTGCTGATTTTCACCATCGGGTTGTGCCTTTCAGAGAAGGCCAGGGCAGGGCCTGTGCCGACTTCTATAAGCACAGAAAGGACTCAGGGTTGGCCACAGTTGCTTGCGTCTGCTGAAGCTAAACTTTTGAAAAGCAGAGCACTTTCCGCAAAAGTTGTGTTTGAAGGTCTTAGCTTTTGCTCAGGTTGTTGTCTGAACCACAACCCCTCTCTCTTATATTTTGTTTCTGTGCCCCATCACCAGAGATGTACGGTGAGGCCCAGACACATCAGACCCAGCACGGAAGTGAGCTAGATGGGAGCTGGGTGTTCACAGTAGAATTGTAAGACAGAGCCAAGCACGGCGCTGCATACCTGTAATCACAGCACTTGGGAGGTGGAAGCAGGAGGATCGGGGGTTTTCAAAAAAAATCATTTTTAGCTGAATAGAGTGAGTTCAAGGCCAGCCTCGGCTACATTAGGTGACGTCTCCAAATACACACAGAACCAAAACAAAAACAGAACAAACAAAAGGATCAAACAGACAGAAAAGAAAGAGAAAAAATGAGAAAGAAAAATAGTCAAGATTCAGCCATAACAGGAGGCATGGACAAATAGAGAGCCGGTCTCCAGGAAGGATTATCTTGTCCCCACACCTGCTGTCGATTCTCTTTTTGCACGAGTCTGTTGGCCTCCACACTCTGGGGCTGGGGACATGCGGGAAGTGTCATTGATGGGGAGGATGAGTTCTGAGTAAAAAGTTGGAACTGGATGAGCCTGAATGTTATAAACGTTCTCACTCACAGTTTTTCACGGCCTCCACAGAACCAAGCACTCCCGGACACATGCCCAAGCTTTTAGCTACTGTTCTATTGCTGTGAAGAGACACCACGCCCAGGGCGACTTACAGAAGAAAGAGTTCACTGAGGACTTACAGTTTCAGAGGGTGAGACCGTGACCGTCAGGGTGGGGAGCATGGCGACAGGCAGGCAGGGAGGCAAGGCGCTGCAGCAGGGACTGAGAGGTTACACCTGACTCACAAGCAGGAGGCAGAAACAGAGGCCAGCTAGGAATGGCAGCAAGGGTTGGCTTTTGAAGCCTCAAAGTCCACCCCCAATGACACTCCTCCCCCCCCCCCCGTAAGGCCATACTCCCTAATCCTACCCAAACAGTTCCACCAACTGAGAGCTGTAGTCAGAATTCTGAAACTCTGGTTCCTTTAAAAAGCATAGAAATATTATAAGAACGTGTTTCCGTTTTAATCCCAGGTGTGGGGACAAGAGGCTGCTTTGCAGCATCTATGATTTGTCTTGTGCCCTAGCAGAGGTGTGGCTTTTACCAGCTGCAGCTAGTTTCTGTGGTTGTGTGATGTTTGGAATTCTGGGAATTTTTTAGAGGGCACATAAATACTAGAACCCCAGGAGATGGGGTTGGTAGTCATTTGCGTGTGTAGGGAGGGGGTTGGTTGTGGTTTGTTAGCAGTCCTCAAAGAAGAAACAAGAAGGAAATTAGATTCAAGGATCTCTCTCTCCTCTCCTTTCACTCACATCTACTGATGGGAAGGATAAAGGTTGGGAAAAAGAAGAACCCACAAAGCAGCAAAATCCAGACACAGAAGTCCAAACATTCAAACAGATGAGCCTATGGGGACTGTTACCATACTATCACACCAAGACAAAACAAGTGCACACAAAGACGCGCACGTGGGTTTTCACTGTCGTGCTCACGATGGCCAGGAAGTGCAATAGCTCACATGTCCATCAAACGGTGAGCAGAGAAACAAAGTGAAGAACATCACAGACTATTCTGCAAAAAGAAAAGGCAATCAGATGGGGCTGCAGGGATGGATCAGTGGTAGGACACTTCCTGCTCTTCCGGGCGCCCGAGTGTGCTTCCCAGAACCAGCCCAAGCAGCTCACAACCAGCTTTGCAACTTGAGATGCAGAGGATCTGACTCTCTCTTCTGGCCTCTGTGGGTACCTGCGATTACATGTGTCCTAACAGGCGCACATGCGCACCCGCACACGCACACACACACACACACACACACACACACAGACAAACACACACACAGTGAGACAGAGAGACACACACAGAATTAAAAACAAATCATAGTCTTACTGTATATCTCTGCAGATAGACTCCAGGCTGTCCTGGAGCTGGTTATGTGGGCCAGGCTGGTCTTGAACACCTAGAGATCAGCCTGCTCTGCCTCCCAAATGCTGGGATTGGAGGCGTGGGCCACCACCATGCATGCATGACCTGTTACTGTTCCTTATCTCCTTCTGCCACCGAACACAGAGCCCACAAAGTTTGCGACAGCGTTGCACCAGCATTTTTTTGAAGGCGCTTCACTGTTGCGGGTCTCAGGGCTTGTAGCTAGATTAACGATTACCTTTCAGCTCCGGTGGTGTGCAAAGCGCCTTTAGCACCATGAAGGCTAGTGAGTGTGGGCAAAGCTTCTAGGCAGGCAGCAGCTCAACTTCTCAGTGGTTAAGGAGATATGTAAGTGTCATCTTCAGCAACCAGGCCTGACCACTAGCTTATGGGAAACAGCCAACAGCCTCAGCAAGCAGCCTGAGGTATTTGCGGTTTCCGTGGGACCCCTTCAGCTAACCATTTTTAACCCCAGTTCCAGGGAATTTAACATGCTCTTCTGACCTCTGCAGGCACCTGGCCACCCACACGATGCATTACATGCGTGTAGGCAAAGCATTTATACACGTAAAAGAACAAATAAATAAGTAAGCTTAAAAAGATTAGCAGGGAGCTTAGCAAGATCTGTCCTTTAGTGGGGAAGGTTTGAGGATGGAGAGGGAGAGAAATGGTGAGGGAACTTGAGCAGTACACCTCATAGGGGCGAGGGGAGGCATGCTGAACTCCACTCATGTATGTAATTTACACATATCAATGGGACTGGACATGCAGCCCAGCGGTAGGGTACTTGCCTAGTGTGCAGGGGCTTGTGGACTTGAACCCCAAGACCACAAAACAACAGCCAAAACCTGAAAACAAAACAATGTTTCCAGTCAGGGTAGTACACACTCTTAATCCCAGTTACGGGGGTGATGGAGGCCGGAGATCCTGAGTTCAAGGCCAGCCTGGCTACATACTGAGATCCTGTCTCAGAACGCCAGCAAGACAAAACAGGTCAATTTAAAAAAACAAAACGTAAGAAAATACTACCCACAGCCGTGTGTGTGCGTGTGCGTGTGCGTGCACACGTGACACATGGAGATGAGAGAGGAACCTCAGGTTTTCCCCGAGGCACCGTCCGCCTTGAGTGCTGAAACAGAGCTTCTCACTGGCCTGAGTCTCACTGAGTAGACTGGCTGGCCAGCCAGAGACCCCATGCCGGCCACCCTGGGATTCCAAATGGGCGCCACCACTCCTGAACCACGGTCTTCAGGTTGGCACGGCCCCAGATCACCAGTCCTCTGACACAGCAGCCTGACTTTAGAAGTCCCCGGCCAGCGGTTGCCAAGGAAACGAGGTAGCGTGGGCTACACAAAGTGTACCCTCCACTTACTCTCTGGAATCAGACAGAGTGATGGCACTCCCGTCTCAGCGGTTCTCACTTAGGGTGCTCTCGTGAAGACCCTAAGTTCACCCAGACATCCCAAGCCCAGACAGTGACTTCCCTGAAAGCTGCTCAGGGTGAACCAAGACGAAGAGCCCTGGGCTCATGCCAGACACAGCGCTTCCCGGGGCCCCGGTGGCAGCAAGCCTGGCTGCCTGCCCAGTTTCTAGATCCTTTCCACATAACCAGCAAGAAGGATTAAGCATGTTCTTTTCTTAAAAAAAAAAAAAAAAAAAAAAAAGCATTTTGTTTACTTCTCTCTCTCTCTCTCTCTCTCTCTCTCTCTCTCTCTTTCTCTCTGTGTGTGTGTGATGTATACATGTGGAGGTCAGGTGATGGCTTACAGGACTGAGTTCTCTTCTTCAACCATGTGGGCCCCCTGAGTTAAACTCAGGTGGCAGGCTTGGTGCGAGGTGGCTTTATCCACTGAGCCATCTTACCAGCCCAAACACGACTCTCCTTTCTTTCCTTCCTTCCTCCCTTCCTCCGTCCCTCCCTTTCTCTCTTCCTCTCCTTTCCTGTCTCTCTCTTCTTTCTTTCTTTCTCTCTCTCTTTCTCTCTCTCTCTCTGACAGTCTCACTGTTTAGCTCTCATTGACCTAAAACTCTCTATGTTCACCAGACTGGCCTTGAACTCAAAACCTCTACCTGCCTCTGCCTCCCAAGTGCTAGGATTTAAGGTGTGTGGCACCACACCTGGCCTGTATTTTTATTTCATTTCATTTTATTTTATGTGTGCGGGTGTTCGGCCTGCATCTTTGTCCGTGTACCGTTTGTGTGTTTGGTGCCCAAGGAGGCCAGAAGAGGGCATCAGATCCCTTGGAACTGGATCTACAGGCAGTTGTGAGCTGCTTTAACCTCTTAACCACTGAGTCGTCTCTCCAGCCCAGTCTACGGTTTCTCTAAGATTTAGTCTTTTTTTTTTTTTTTAAATGATGTATGTGTGTGAGTTTGTGTGTGCAGGTGCCTGACACGGCAGAGATGTTGGGTCCTCTGGGAGAGACGGTACAGGCATTTGTGAGCTGCTCAGCACGGATAGGTCTTCTGCAAGCGCTCCTAACTGCTGAGCCACCTCTCCAGGCCCCACGCATGAGATGATCATTGAAGCATCCAGATCATCACTTGAACTTTTAGCAGAGCAGAGACCAGCAGGAGCTTGGGCTGCACTGGTTGCTAGGAGCCAAGAGTCTGGCCTGCCCTTGCTCTGTTGCTGCCTCCCCCTGAGCGTAGAGCCTGTGTATGCTAGTTCGCTGGGATCTGGTGTCTGACACCTAGTAGGTGCGCAATAAATACCGTTTGATTTTATAGTTCTACTGGAGGCTAAGGTGGCCAAAGTTTAGGTTAGAGTCGACAACCTATGCTCTCTCCTAAATGACGGGGACCCCAGAGAGCAGTGCGAAAGTTGATCGTGATTGTGAGCCTGGCTGAATTAAGAATTCCCCAGGAGATTAAGAAGGAACAGCTCTGGACATGCCTGTCAGGCTGCTCCCAAAGTCATTAGACCAGGAGTAGGCTGTGACCTACTCAGTGCCTTGATGGACGGTAACATGGGGCCATTACTGAGAAGCAGTGAAAGGTCAGTGCTTGGAGGAAGTGGCCTTGGGGGCTGTGTTTAACTTTGGCCCCCTTCTGTGTCCTCCCCCACTCCATGCCTTGATATCAACTGTTTTTACCAGCTCCACCCCTAAACACACACACACACACACACACACACACACACACACACACACACACGTGATGACAATAAAGTCCTTTCAAACCATGAGCCAAAATAACTGTTTCCAGGCTGGAGAGATGGCACAGAGGTTAAGAGCACCGGCTGCTCTTCCAGAGGTCCTGAGTTCAATTCCCAGCAACCACATGGCAGCTCCAAACCAGTCTATACTGGGATCTGATGCTCTCTTCTGGCCTGTAGACGTGCATGCAGATAGAGCACTCATATATGTAAAATTAACAAATATCTTTAAAAAAAAAAACAACAAAAAACCAACCCTGTTTCCTCTTTTAAATTGCTTTCCTTGCGTATCTGGTCGTAAACACCAGGAAAGCCTAGCTGGAGCAGCAGGGCTCTAACTGGAAGGAGGGCAGCCACGCCTCCTCCGCAGCTCAGCCACGGCTGCCCTTCCTCTGCAGCCCCGTCAGCCGGTGTCTGTCAGCGGGGATCCTGGCACCCTGGGCACGTGAAAGCACAAATGCATGAACACACAGTGAGGTGGGAGACACTCGTACACATACGGAGATGGGGATGGGAGCACACTTGTCCACACACGGTGAGGTGGTAGCACACTTGTGTGCATACACAGAGGAGCACACACACACACACACACACACACACACACCCCTTGACTTCTCATCTGAAGTCCCTGACGGCATCAGCCCCTCTTACGCCATCATGTTTTTGCTGGTGAACTTGGCTGCATTTTTTTTTTTTTTTTTTTTTTTGGAAACCCAGGACAATTTCTTGAAATCAAGCCCAGATGCGGAGTCATTCGGTAGGAGGCCCCGATGAGCAGAGAAGCATCGCTTAACTCCTGAGAGCCTTCCTTGCACACCCTTTCTGCCCAACACTGAGGGAACCCTGTCTCTTACCAGTCTTTGGAAAAAGAATGATGCTTTGGTTGAGTCTTGATTGGCACGTAAGAGCAGGCCAGGCATTCCAACCCCAGGCGGGTGGGCGTGGTGGTCACTGGGTCTGAAGTTCTCGTTTTAGAGCAAGAGAATGGGCTCAGATCTATCTATCTATCTATCTATCTATCTATCTATCTATCTATCTATCTATGCTTTAAACTTGTTAAAGGTGTAGCGTGTCCCACAGCGCACCCTTTTGTCCTCACATCTTTACCTGCAAACGTTCATCGCAGTGAGTCATTGGTCTGGCTGCAGGCCTCTGGCTTCTGCTACACGGGCAATACTGGATCCCCACTGGGACTCCTCTCGGATACCCTTGTTGTCCCGTGTCATGGAGATCCTGCCGCTCTGGATCTGTGGGGCAGGCCCTTCACATGCTCCAGCAGGTCATGGACGGGGTAGATTCCGGGGTGGGCCAGCTCAAAGCCCTGGGTGGTAGCTGAGGTGGTCAGCCCTCACCACCAGGGCGAGCTCTTTAGCCCTGCCTCGCCTAGCTCAACCAGCGCTGCAGCTGGCAGGGGCCAGGGCCAGCAATCCTGCTGTCATACCTTCAGGGACAACTCTCCCACCTGCTGAGGGTGGCAGTGAGGGTGGGGACCGTCTATCCCTTACCCACACCGCCAAAGCTTGCAGCCGCTGCCAGGGCCAGCTCTACTGTGCTGCCCAGGCCAGGTGTGGGGCCTGCTCTCCGGTATCTGGTTTTTGTTTTTGTTTTAAGTTTTGGGGTATGCATGTAGTTATTTGTGTGCAGGGGTCCACATGTGCCATGTCATAGGTGTAGAAGCCAGAGGACAACTTGGGAGAGTTAATTCTCTCCTTCCACCACGTGGGGCGTGGGGTGAAACCTGGGTAATCATGCTTGTTGGCAAATGCCTTCACCTGCTGATTCATCTCTCTGGCTCCAGATCCATCCTTTTAAAAAGACTGTCCTGGAAAAGACCAAGATGAAAAAGAGAGGAAAGGGAGCCACGCCGGGAGGCTGTGGAAACACACCTCTTGGGGATGAGTTTACAAATGTCACCATCCAGACCAGGAGGCTGCTGAGGAACAGGGGTACTTGTTCCTCTTACCCATTTCTATCTCTGCAAGCTGCACAGGTCACAATGCTGCTGATTCCAGTAAACAGCAAGAGCAGGCTCAGAGGGAGAAAATGGTGGGCGTTTCCAAAACCTGTTCTGATGAAACCTTACCCAAATATAGAGAAGCACAAAAACCAAGTGAGCTGTATGACAAATAATAACGCTACCCTAAAATCTTTATTTACTGTATATGTGTGTGGGGGCCCGTGCGCACGCACGCGTCACAGTGAACCCGTGGAGATAGGAGAACAGCTTCTGGGAACTGAGTTTCTTCCATCATGTGATTTCTGGGAGTTGAGCTCGGGCTGCCAGCCGTGGCGGCAGGGGCCTCTATCTGGCTACCATCTCACTGGCCCACTTCCTATCCTTTGCTTTGGGCTGCCTGCGGGATCTAACTGCAAACTCTGGTCTGGAGCCTAGGAAGGAGTCCTGGGATTTACATATATTTGCACTCACTGGCTTAAGTTCAGAGCAAGGGGTGATGGTTAGAGAGATGGACCCGGGGCTGAAAGCACTTGCTCCTCTAGCAGAAGACCCATTTCGGTTCCTAGTGGAGGCAGGTCATAACCACTCACATCTCCACTTCCAGCACAGGGGGGAGGGGCGTGTCTTAGTTAAGATCTCCTCTGCTGTGATAAAACAATGTGACCAAAAGGAAGTCGAGGAGGAAAGTGTTATCTATCTTACAGCTTGTAGCACATCCTCTAGGGAAGTCAGGGCAGGAACTCACAATAGGAACCTGGAGGTGAGAACTGACCCAGAGGCTGCAGGCTGGCGTGGCTTGCTCAGCCTGCCTTTTTATAGCACCTATGACCGGCAGCCCAGGTTGGCACCGCCCACAGTAAGCTGGGCCCTCCCACCTCAGTCATCAAGGAGAAAAACACAGCACAAGCTTTCCCAAAGCCAATCTAGTAATGACACGCTCACCTTTTGGACGGTCCCTCTTGCAAAATGACTCCAACTTGGATCATCTGAGCTCAGTCCCCCAGGAGCTAGAAGGAAAGAACCAGCCCCCAGAAATTATCATTTGATATCTACACACACACACACACACACACACACACACACACACTGCATGGCAGTGCTCACATACATACATAAAAATAAAAGGACAGGGTCTAACTGTGTAGCCCAGTTATACCTGGAACTTGGATTCCTCCTGCTTCAGCCTCCCAAGTGCTGGGATAGCAGGCTTGACACCATGACTACCTCTGAACCACATTTTGAAAATATATCTCCTCCTCCTTCTATTTTGTTTGTTTTTCAAGGCAGGGGTCCTCTACAGTGTATCCCTGGCTGTCCTGGAACTCAGGCTGTCCTTGAACTCAGAGATCAGCCTGCCTCTGCCTCCCGAGTGCCAGGATTAAAGGCGTGTGCCACCACAGTCCGTCTTCTTCACTTTTATTTTATGTGTGCGAGTGTTTTGCCTGCATATATATCAGTATACCATGTGTGTGTGTGTGTGTGTGTGTGTGTGTGTGTGTGTGTGTATTGCTTATGGAGGTCAGAAAAGGATGCCAGAGCCTCTGGAACTGGGGTGAGAGACAGATGTGAGCCACCAGGAGGGTGCTGGGAATCGAACCTGGACCCTCTGAAGGCGCCATCATTTTAGCAGCTGAGCCATCTCTCCAGTCGCCCAGAGTTGAGGCTGAAGAGCACCAGAATGCTAGGATCCACAGCCTTGCTTAGCTCAGCAAATGGCAAGCACACAGCCCCGATGTGCCGGTCCCTTAATCGATGGGGAAATAAGGGTTTTAAGCCTAGACCAGCTGGTTCCCAAACATCTACCACAGGAGCCGCCTTCTGCCCAGACTTCCCAAGTGGCCAGAAGCCACTATTGCAGATGCTCATTGAGTAACTTCCTGTTTCCTCTCAGGGACACTTTCACGACTGGGTGGATGTCTGTGAGTGAAGACACCTAAGTTCCGGTCCCCATGCCACAGAAGCTAGGCATGGTGGCACACACCTGAAATCACATCGCTGAAGAGGCTGAAGTAAGAGTATAGTGAGTTCAAGGCTAGCCTGGGCTATATAGCAACATCTGGTCTCAAAATCTACTAGTTCTAGTTTTGTGTGTGTGTGTGTGTGTGTGTGTGTGTGTGTGTGTGTATGTATGTGTGTGTATGTATGCATACATGGAGCCCCTACATCATATAATATGTTCTTTTTTTTTAAGAATCAGTAAAAACTGCCAAACTTTCTAACTTAAGCAATGGAAGGCAAGAATGGAAATAGACAGCTTGATACCTTAGCAACAGGAAAATCATGTCCGATTTTTCCTCTTCCGGAAGTTTGTCTTCCTTTCATGATTAAATAGTAATTAAAGGAGAGCTGGGCTGTAGCTAACCGAGTACCCATCTTCCTAGCCCGCACCACGCCATGGGTTCGAGTCCCAGCATCACAATAACAAGACGTGGCGTGCACACCTGTTAACTCCAGCGCTTAGAAGGTGGAGGCAGGAGGATCAGAGGTTCAAGCTTCAGAGTGAGCTGGAGGCTAGCTCTCTCCACAGAGACCCAGTGTCGACACTTCAGGTTTCCCTTGTTTATTTATTTGGGATTGTAAACTTGCTTTCTGGCCCAGGCCGGCAATCCTCCTTTTTGCCTCCCGAGGACTGTGCTCCACTCTTGCTTTTTTTTTCTATTTGGATTTTTTTTTAATTAAAACATCTTTTGTTCATATTAAAATACAGAGCTTGCCATCTTGACCTGTTTTCTGACAGACTCTTGCTGATGGATCTTTAGCTGCCCTTGAACTCGCTGGACGGACGAGGCTGGTCTCAAACCCTTTTTGATCTTCTTGCCTCTGCTCCCTAGTGTGTGCTGCCACAGTGGGCTCCATCTTGTCCATTTTCTCCTCCTCCTCCTTTTTCTTTTCATTTGTTTGAGACAGGGTTCTCTGGATGTTCTGGAACTTACCCTGTAAACCAGGCTGGCCTCGAACTCAGAGATCTGCCTGCCTCTGTCTCCTGAGTGCTGGGATTAAAGTTGCTCACACCACCACCTGGCTTAATACCACCACCTGGCTTAATAACTTTTTGTTGTTGTTGTTTTTGTTTTTTCAGGACAAAGTTTTCCTGTGTAGCCTTGGCTGTCCTGGACTCAATCTGTAAACCAGGCTGGTTTGAATCTCAGCACTCTGGGAGGCAGAGGCAGGCAGATCTCTGAGTTCAAGGTCAGCCTGGTCTACAGAGTGAGGCCAGGACAGCCAAGGCTACACAGAGACACCCTGTTTCAAAAAACAAAAACAAACAAGCAAACAATACAACAAACAAACAAACAAACACCCTCCTCTTCCCTGCCAGAGAGAGAAAGAGAAAAGAAGGAGGAGGAGGAGGAGGAGGAAAAGGAGAACAAAGGCTGGGGGATGGCTCATTTGAAAAGTGCTATGTGACCAGTGTGAGGACCTGAGTTTAGACCCTAACACCCACTTTTACAAGCAGGGTACTGCTTTTTAAAGCACCGGAAAAGAAGACAGGCTCTTTGGGGCTCACTAGACAACTGGTTTTGAAGAATCGGGGAGCTCCACGTTCAGAGAGATAGAGAGATGAGGTTGGAGCAGAAAGCTAGCCCAGCGGTTATGCTCTTGCAGAGGACCTGGGCTTAATTAAACCACAAGCATTGCAAAGTGGCTCACAGCTGCCCCATCACTCAGCTTCCAAGAGGTCTGAGGTCCTCCTCCGTCTTCCTTGAACACCGGCATGTTTGTGGTAACACACGTGCAGGCGAGCGAAAGCACCCAAACACAGAAAAACAAAAGGGTGGGGTTGGGTGGGTATCAATTAAATAGACATGACACAGACCACTGGTCTCCACACAAACACCGCATACACCGAATGACGTAAACGGTGCCAGGTGACAGTTATTCTCCTAGTATTTTCACTGTGTTGGGTGTCAGGAGGAACAGAGACATGAGGGGACGTGGTGGCACAGGACTGCCATCCCAGCGCTCGGAGGGCTAAAGGGACAGGACTCAAGGCCAAGCTGGGCTACATCGTGAGTCTTTGTCTCAAACAAAACAAGAAGCAGCTGGGTGAAGTAAGAGGGCCGCAGGGGGCCAGCGGGCGGGAGAGGTTTGCTGAAGTCCTGCGCAGGACAGACTGCGCACCTTCCTGGGAGCAGGCAGGAGGAGGCGGCACAGGCAGCTGCTGAGCTGCTCTTTGCAGTCCCCGTGACCTCTGGGTGAACGTGCTGGGGTCTGGGGCTTGCCTAAGGGGCGAGGCTGACTGACAGCTGCTCGTTGGGGCTCCACCTTCCTCAGGAAGTGCTCCTTCACCGCACTGACCACATCCCCAGGTTGCCTTGGAAACACTCTGTGGGGGCAGGAAGAGTTGAGGCACAGTCGCCCAGCAACAGGTGGTACCCTCCCTTCCGCCTTCTTCTGAGGCCAGCCCCCCCCCCCCCCCAGGGCCTTTCAGAGGGCTGTGCACACCCTCCCGGCATGCCCTGGGAAGAGCAGCTCCGAAGACAGAGAGATCCAAGGTTGACCCGAGGTGAGGTGAGGGGTGCAGACACAGCTGCAAATGGGGGCTTGTGGCAGAGACGCGGGCAGGTACCAACAAGGGAGGCAGACAGGCCAGTGACTGGGGCACAGCTGGACAGGTTGGCTAGGTGTCCGGGTCACGGACCTGTTGTAACCAAAAGCACAGCAGGGACAACCGTTGAACTACCTCCAAGAGCCGTAAGGAGGCTGAAAGAGAGGGTACACCTAGAAGGCAGGGCCGAGCAAGGAAGGTTCTCTCGCATTCCCTGTCTCCTCCTCCTCCTCCTTTTGTTGTTGTTGTTTTTGTTTTTCAAGACAGGGTTTCTCTGTGTAGCCCTGGCTGTCCTGGAACTCGCTCTGTAGACCAGGTTGGCCTCAAACTCAAAGAGATCTGCCTGCCTCTGACTTCCAGGCGCCGGGATTAAAAGTGTGCGCCTCCACACCCAGCTCCTCGCTTTTTCTTGAGGCTGAAACAAACAAACAAAAAAAAACAAAACCCGAGGCCTGGGAGGGGAAGTGAGGCCCGCGAGGGTGCCGGGGAGCCTCGGCCGGCTCGTTCTCCGGCCTGCCCTGCCGTGGCTCGCTCTTGTCCTCTGCGGCCCGCTTTGCTGCTCTCCGGTTTTGCCCTCCGTTTCCAACAGGCCGATTGGGTGAGCCAAACCGGCAGCGGGAAGCAGGGAAGGCCGATTAGTTGAGTGTGGCCAGGCCCTGGAGACAGGGGTAAAGAGATCCTGCCATCCCCCACCTCCAGTCTGTCTCTGAGGCCCCGAGGTGAAACTATAGTTGAAGGAGAACGCTGAGGGTTTGCAGTCCCGGCCTTGATGCGGCCCACCCACCTGCTGGCTCATGTTGAGAGGTGGTCCAGTGGTTAGAGCAGGACCCCGGCTCCCCTCTGACCCGTGCCCTTTCTTTCTCCCAGCGGAGACGGTCGGTCCCTGCTTCCACCTGTGGCCTCTCCTCGCCACTGAGTCTCCCCGATGCCTACGACTCCCGAGCAGCCCTCGGGGCACACGGAGGGACCCCCTGAGCCCACGACGGAGGCGGCCATGTGGGCGGTGCTCCCGTGCGGGCCTTGCGTTCCCATCATGCTGGGCCTGGCCTCCCTCGCCGCCTTCTTCATCGTGACCACGGCCGTACTGGCCGAGCGCCTGTTCCGCCGCGCGCACCCGGACCCCAGCCAGCACGCGCCCACCCTCGTCTGGCGCCCTGGAGGGGAGCTGTGGATTGAGCCCAGAGGCAGCGCCCGGGAGCGCTCTGAGGACTGGTACGGCTCCTCCGTGCCCCTGCTGATGGACAGGCCTCCAGACACCCCGACTCCCGGGGGCACCCTGGAGGGCAGAGCAACCGCTCCGCCAGCCCCTTCAATCCCACCCTCTTCGCCCGGTTCTTTGGTTCCCCAGACTCCCCCAGAAGTCCCAGCCCAGAGCACCTTCTGGAGGCCTCAGCCGCAGGAGGAGAGGCCCCAGGCGGCAGGCCTGGTGGGCAGGGTTGGGCCTGAGCCGACGCTGGAGCCTGGCATGCAGGTCGGGAGCCCCAGGGCTTGGAGGCTGAGGCAAGGGAGCTCCGAGCCTGACTGGGGCCTCCAGCCTCGGGTCACTCTGGAGCAGATCTCAGCGTTTTGGAGGAGGGAAGGCCGGACCAGTGTGGGTTTCTGAATCTTCGGAACCTGTAAGGCTGGCCTCCCCCCTCAGCTCCAGCCTCAGGCCTGGCCCTCACTCCGGCCTTTTGTGCGGGAATTTCTGACTTCGTCGCCTGGCTGGTGGGCAGGCTGAGCGTCAGTCGGGACAGCCTGTGCTCCAGGGCTGGCACTGACGTTCACCCTTGATTAAAATGCCCAGGTTGTGACTCTGAGAACTGGAGGCAAGGCTAGTTGACAGTGGGACCGAAGGCTTCAAGATGGCCTTCTGTCATCTTCAAGGTACAAACTTACCTAGGATTCAGTGTCAGAGTGGAGAGGTCCCATACGGGCTGCCGACACCCCAACAGCCTGGAGCTGGTGATTGCGAGTGTTTGGGAGTGTCAGGCACGTGGGCAGGTGATGGCCGGAATCTTCTTCTCCAGAGCCGTGAACCCCATCCGTGCCCACCCTCTCTCACCCACCACTGTGAGGCAGGAGACAGAGGACCAGTCCAGGAGGAGTCTGTGACTGCATAGTAAATGGCGACATGGAATTTGCTGAGCCCACCCGAAGAGGCTGCCCCTTGCCCTAAATTTAGGAAGTAGACCCAAAAAGAATCAACAGGCTCCTCTGCTCATCGGTTTGTGACTGCGCGCATCCTACGACACAGTTTTTTAGTATTCCACGCTAAGGAAGAGCGCGGACTGAAGAGAACCGAGTTCGTGCCAGTGTGGATGTGAAGATTGTCCTAGAGAAGGGAAGCGCCCCCAAACACGGCCTCTGCCACCTTTTCCTCCGCCTTGGTGGGGTGGGCCAGAGAGGCAGGCTTGCTGTAGAAGAGACTTGCTTAAATGATCCATCGCACAGAAAGGGAGTCCTGCACGTCTGTGTGCCCATCGTCTGGTTTCCCTAATTGAGGAGAGGAGCAGTGGGGAAAGCGATAGAGTTCCCAAACCAGTCAAGAATATGAAGATTTTACCGTATCAGTTTACCTCTTGCTATACTCTTTACTTTATATTTTTACTTACATCGGATCACCGTTTGCTTAATAAACTTGTTTTTAGGTGAGTCTTGTTTTGTATGGCCTCTATAACCGGAAAGTCAGTATTACTTGCCACGAGGAAAAATAAATATAGTGTAGACAATGGAATCCCAGTGTTCCCTGCTGGAGATTTTGACCTCAAACTCTGCTCCTGGTTAAAATAAAAGAGGATGGGCCAGGGGCCATGAGCCATGCCTGAAATCTCAGCACTCTGGAGGCTGAGGCAGGAGGATCCCAAGTTCAAGACCAGCCTGGGCTACTTAGTAAGACACCCCATCCCCCACCCCATCTCAGAGGAAAGAAAGGAAGGAAAAGAGGGAGGGACAGAGGATGGAAGGGAGGGGTTCCTGTGCCCTCTGACTCGAGCTGGAAGAACAGTCATTTCTCACTCATCATCAGCTAAAGAGACTGAGGTTTGGGTTCTGCCTGTGAGGGGTGAACAGTTCACAGGGGCAAGGGAGGTGTGGGGTTTTAGAGCTTGTCCAGCTACACCTACTCAGGTGAGGTGTCCGGGTATAGGAGGTAAACCCAGGAAAGGCTCCTGGATCTTGATCCGACTCTGTTACCGTTCACCTGGAGACTTCAGAAAGGTGATTTCTGTCTGTTTTGGTCCCATACTCCACGTCTGGACAATAAGAGCCCCTGGTTGAACAAATGTCCTATTGGGAGTTTCCCGTGGTGAAACCAGAGGGGTATGCTATATATGAAAGATAGATAGATGGAAGGATGGATGGATGGATGGAAGGATGGAAGGAAGGATGGATGGATGGATGCAAGGAGGAACAGATTCATGGAACTCATGAGCTGGAGAACAGTCATTTCTCACTCATGGTCAGCAAGACACTGAGTTTTGGGTTCTGCTCAGGAGGATGAACAGTTTACTGGGGAAACAGAAGGCATGGGGTGTAGAGCTTAGATGGGTGGGCGGATAGAAGGAAGGATAGATGGATGAACAGAGGGAAGAATGAGTGTTAGCTGGGTTTTCTGTTGCTGTGATAAAACACCATGACTGAACAGCAGCCTGGGGAGGAGAGGGCTTGTTTTGCCTACCCTTCCACACACAGGTCAAAGGAACCCAGCGAAGGAACTCAAACAGGGCAGGAATCTGGAGGCAGGAGCTGATGCAGAGGCCATGGAGGGATGCTGCTCCCCGTGGCTTGGACCACCTGCCTTTTTGCAGCACCAAGGACCTCCTCCCTAGGGGCAGCTTCACCCACAATGGGCTGGGCCCTGCCTACACCAATCACTTATTAAGAAAATGCAGCACAGGCTTGCTCACAGGCCAGGCTGGTGGGGGCATCTTCTCAATTGAGGTTTCTTCTTTCAAAATGGCTCTAGCTTGTGTCCTGTCGACATAAAACAAGCCAGCAGGAATGAATGGGGGAGGGGGGACTGTGTGGATATATTTAAAGATTTATTTTAATTATGTGTATATCTGTGTGTGTTTGTGCATTCACGTGGAAAAGAGAAAATCTTAATCTGAGCTGTAGCCCAGTAGATGGGGGGAGAGCTGTGTGGACGGCCAGATAAATGGGTGCACGAATAAAAGGATCTAAGTATATGATCTTCCCGAGGCAAAGTCCAGTTACTATCCTCAGAACCCTCTTTATATTCTGAAATCGAGACCATGAGCCACATCGTACAAAGAGCTCAGTGAGGGAGGAATGAATCAGGGTATGGATTAATAGCCACCTTAGGTGGGGTGGAGGGCAGCAGTGGTGAGCATGTGTTGTAGAAAATATAAGAATATGGTTACTAATGTTCAGGATTAAAACCTGTCATTATTACAGTGGTATTATCCAATCTGTTACCGATAAAGACATAGACATTTGCATTTCAGAAGAGTTTTATTTTACCTGGGCTGGGCGGATATTACCAGTTCTCTCTGTCTCCCATCTCAAGCCATGTCACAAACTTCAACTGCCTTTTGCCTGAATGATCTTAGAGTTTCTACCTCCAGCTGTGGCAGATACGGTCCCTGTAAATCTATTCTCCCATCATTCTGCAGGAACAACAGTACAGTTTGTAACGGGCTTCCGAAAGGAAGGCGCCACACTTCCCAGAATCCCTTGCAGCTAAGATCGGCTATGTAACTGTGTTAGAATCCAGACGTGGTATGAAACATCACAGATGAGGGCAATATCTTAGCGACAGCTAAACAGTTAGAAGGAACTGGGCGGTCAATGAACACCACACCAGCCCTGAATTGCCTACTTAGTGCTACTTCGTGTTAAAAACTAACGTTTTGTTTTATATGAATCACTGCCACTGTGGGTTTTTGTAGCCTCAAGTCAAACCTTTGCCTTAACTAAAATGCTTTATGTTCCTGCAGCCGCATCTTTCCCTTCCATGAGGGACCAGACCCTCAGGTGTCTCTTGAACTCAAGAACCTCCTAGATACACCTAACCACTCCCTCACAATTATCTCAGGTGCAGGACTCTTCCTAGGCACACTCAGGGAGGCTTTCTTCGTGCCCCACCCTAACCATCCCAAATGGTCCACATTCTGCCCACTTCCCTCCCTCCCTGCCTCCTGGTTCTGTGTCAGCCATGCTTTCTGAGGTCACTCGGTTTACTAAACTGTACCTGGTTACCTTCTTGTCTCCAGTTTTCACATTGCATCTTGTGTTAGTCACTTGTCTTATTGCTGTGAGGAAATACCAGACCACAAAACACTTAAAGGAGGAAGGCTTTGTTTGGGCTTCCAGTTTGAGAGTATGGTCCCTCGTGGGCAAGCATGGTTCAGGGAACACAAAGCAGCTGCTCCCATTCACCCCAGAGTCGGCATGATGGCTTGAGTGAGACACCCATATGTTGGCAAACATTTTTAAAAACTTTTATTTACATTTCTTATCTTGTTCTCCCTACTCCACTCCAATCCCTTCCAACACCCCAACACCAGGTAGGAGAGAGAAAGGGTTAGTGGGAGAGGGGGTGCACTTCTTTCTTAGCTGCTTCCTGTAGTTAGGGTCATTAATTTCCTTGGAGCCAGTCCAATCCCCGTTTCAGGAGATCTCCAACTTCTTGTCTCACAACAGCAATCAGGAGCAGCAAGGCGGAAGCAGGAGCAGCGCTGTTCTTTCTCTTATCTCCATTCTCTGGGCTCTGGCATCTATTCTTTCTCAAGAGTCCTCAGATTTAAACTATCTGCAGCTGGCAAAGAGCTCCCCTCGGCGCCCACACGAGGCCAACAGTCTGCTGCTGTGGACCATCTGAATCAGTCCCACATCCCACACCTGGGACCAAAATCAAAACGTGTTTATATCCCACACCTGTAGGCTCGTCTGTTGGAAAGTTTGGTTCCCAGTAGGTAGACTGTTGAGGAAGGATTAGGAGGTATGACCATTTTGGAGAAAGTGTGTCACTGGGACTGGGTGACACGATTTCAAAAGCCGAGGCCATTGCCGGTTGTCTCTCTGCCTTGAGCCTGAGTAAGCTCGGATGTAAGCTCTCAGCGACTGCTCCAGCACCCTGCCTGCCTCCATGCTCCCTGCCGTCAGGGTCGTGGGCTAACCCTCTGAACCTGTAATCCAGCCCCCGATTAGATGCTTCCTTTTATAAGCCTTGGTCATGGTGCCTCCTCACAGCAACAGAAGAGTGACTGAGCCGGTCAGGAAGCAGAGAGCAATGAAAGCTGGTTTCCAGTTCACTTTTTCCTCTTTATTCAGCCCAGCTGCTGTCCCCAGCTAGGGTGTGTCTTCCTCCCTCCCTCAAGCCAATAAAAAACCCCATTATAGACGTGTTTGTCTTCAAGATGGTCCTAGATCCTGAGCAGTGAGCAGTGTCAACCACTCATGTGTAAACTGAGCCTGCTGAAACTGTTCACCCCCTAAGTCTCAACAAACACGCCTCCCTCTCCCTGTCTTTTGATCTCTGTCCATTTTTGTGTGACTGTATGCACATATGTGTGTAGAGGCGTGTGTGTGTGTGTGTGTGTGTGTGTGTGTGTAGGCTAGAGGTGGTGTTATGTCTTTCTCAAGCACTTTCCACATTATTTTTTGAGGCAGGGTATTTCACTGAGCCTGGAACTGTCTGGCTTGGCTAGGCTAGCTGGCCAGTGAGCTCCTGGGATTCCCCAGGCTCCCTCCTCAAGGGTTATAGATGAACGCTTTCATACCGGCTTTCAGGTGGATGTTAGGGATCTGAACTCGGTCCCCATGTTTGTGCAGAAAGTACCATATTGACTGAGCTTCTCCCAACCCTTCTCCTGCGTCTCACAACGTGTCCCAGTCTGGCCTCTAACTCTTGACCCTCCTGCCTCCATCATAGATAGGTACCAGCTCATCCTCCTGATTTTTCTAGAAGAGGATAGACATAGATTTTTAGGTAAAGTAAGACAGAACAATAATTTCTTAAATGTTTATAAATCTTTACCTCTAAGATCCAGAGGGGACAAATGTTGGCCATAGGGATCCTGTCAACCATCGATCACAGGTCTGTCTGTTCTGCACAAAACTGAACAGTTTGTCTGGAGAGTAGGTGCCCAGCCTTCCCTCCCCGTCTTGACCTGTGGTGGTAAGAATGGGGACAGCTGCTCTGAGATCACTGTACCCCACTTTTGCCCTACCGACATGTTGAAACAGATACTTCTTCCTTGTGACAAGCCTTCTTGGCATTTCAAAGCTCCTCTACCAGCTAGGAGCCAGTAGCCTCCTCCTAGCTGTGACAGTGCGACACCGCCAAATGTCCCCCTGGTACAGGAGAAAGCAAGAGCCACTGACCGAAGTGGAACATTTTAACCAGTTCACCCAACTTCCTGAGCGGCACGCAACCTGCTCAGATACCAAGATAAAGAAGGTTCCGAAAAATAACAATGACTGCAGTAATTTTAGTGGTACTGGAGATTGAATCCAAACAGAAATATTTTCCAACACTCTTGATGCTGTAAGAGAAAATGGTTTTTAAAGATGGGAAATAGCGAGGCATGGTGCCACATACCTTTAATCCCAGCACACAGGAGGCGAAGGCAGGCAGATCTCTGTGTGTTCGAGCCCTGCCTGGTCTAATAGTGAGCTCCAGGCCAGCCAAACCAACATAGTGAGACCCTGCCTCCCCCCCCACCCCCACCCCCCAAAAAAAGCGCTGATAGATCAATTCATTCAGTATATATCATCTGGCAGAATTTCCAAGAAGTAAAACCAGAGGAAAACCAAACAGGCCTCTATTCAATGGAGAAAAAGTTTTGGTGTCCTCCGGACACCCCCCTGAAAGAGGGTTTCACTGTGCAGCTCTGGCTGTCCTGGAACTCACTCTGTAGACCAGGCTGGCCTCAAACTCAGAGATCCACTGCCTCTGCCTCCAACGTGGTGAGATCAATGGTGTACACCACCACTGCTGGCTCTGATGGGGGGAAAAACAAACAAACAAAACAAAACAAAACAAAAACTATTGAGGCGGAAAAGACAGACGTTTTTGTGGTGCTCACCTCAAGAGCACACTGGAATCGTCTGCAGTTTTACTCCTGGATCCTGGATGCTGGATTTTTGCAGCCACCCCAGTGAAGACCCAAAAATTCAGGAAGCAACCAACTATCAGCAGTGATCAGAGCAACAAAATTGCAGAAAGAAAGTGAGCCAACAGGTTGCCTCAGCTGTGGGGATGAGCGCCCCATGAGCTAACCCCCCTGTCTGAAGGCTGTTCACAGTCAGAAGGATGGTGCACAGGCCTGGTGTTTATCTGACAAGCAGGATGAGGAGGCAGCTGCCCAGAGGACTTTCTGAGCTGGGGGGTCAGGGCTGAGAGTGGAGGGAGAGGCCAGCAGCAGAGGCTTTCAGGTGCTTCCCCAGAGAGAGCTGAGCGGCCTGGAGGCCCAGTCTTTAGAGGGTTCCTCTCAGATGCCTAGCAAGGAATCGATGTGTGTGTGTGTGTGTGTGTGTGTGTGTGTGTTTGTGTGTGTGTGTGTGCGCGCGCGCGCGCACGCGTATGCATGAGAACAAGTTCCCCAAGGCCAGGAAAAGAGCCACCTGCAGGGTTAACCAGACCAGTGCCAGGACTGACACAAAGCCCAGGGCGGCTCCAGCCAGAACAGACACGCCATTCAAGAGAGACTCTGGGTAGGCTATTCAGGGAGGCCTCGCCTCAGGGATGACTAAGCCACGATCGAGCACTCCTTATCATAAAGATGTTCATACTCAGAAGGATTGTGCATACATAGATCTGGTGTTTATCTGATGAGCAATAGAAGATCAGCAGGATAAGGAGGCAGACTGAAGGGACAATACAGGGCCTCGAGAAAATATTTGCAAGCAGTCTTCGATACGGGGTCAATATGTACAAAGCATAAGGAACCTAGGCAGAGGAGCCGAAGGCATACTCTCTTTACACGGAGTCCTGTTCCTGCCTGAAACAGCAGTCTGGCTCACAGAAGTGCAAGGTAGAAGGGAGGACTCCTGGGCTGGGGGTTAGGAGGTGGGAGGTGTGGCTAAAGGATTGGAGTCAGGCAGAAGAAATCGGCAAGTCTTTAAGAGGACGCGCCCTTAGCTTAATTCAGCCATTGCATTGCATACACTGGGGGCAAAATAGAAAGGTGGAAGTTACAGAGACTCGGGAAGGGATGGAGGCCCCTGAGACTGGGGTAAGATTAGCCACAGAGATAACGTTTGCTTTCCTCCAGAGGTCTCCAGTGAGGTTGTTAAAAGCAGCAAGCTAGCAGAGCGAGCCTGGTCTCGCTCGCTTTTGGTCCCAGCACTCCAGAGGCAGAGGCAGGCCAATCGGTTTGAGGCCAGCTTGTTCTGCATCGCCCGGTTTCAGGGCAGCCAGGGCTACCCAGTGAGGCTTTGTCTCAAACAAAACAAAGCAACACAACCAGCTAGAGACAGTGAAATCACTCAGCTGCTAAGAGTGCTTGCCACTGGGCTTAACCCTTGGAACCCAGGTGGTGGAACAGTCTAATTCTTGTTTGAAATGAATGGCAAGACCCTCTCTAGCCACCGTAAAGACACCAAAGCGTAACTGTTGCGGGTCTCCTGAGTTCAGTGCACACTACCCTGTCTCAAGTCTCCCAGGCTCTTTGTCTCTTAGTGGATGTCTCTCTGCTCTCTCCCTCTCATTCTCAGTGTTCATGCTTAAACACGAAAGGCCTATTATTCCTTTTCTTATTGTTTTGAGACAGGATCGTACTATGTAGCCCTGGCTTGCCTCAGACTAACAAGAGATGCCCCTGCCTCTGCCTCCCAAGTACTGGGTTCAAAGGCGTGTGCCATCTTAGCCAAACTTCTCTCTTATCTTTTTGAACTCACTTCATAGACCAGGGCTGGACTCGAACACACAAAGACCCACCTGCCTCCACCTCCGGAGTGCTGGGATTAAAGGAGTACACCACCACACCCTTATCTTAATAAATGTGATGTGACTTCATTCTGATTTTTCATGAAATCCGTTTCTCTGTTAGAGTCAAGAATCCCTCTTTAGGGACTAGAGAGACAGCTCCACGGTTAAAGAACACTAAGTGCTCTCCTGGGTTCAGTTCCCGGCACCCAGGTGATTCTTTGCAACTGTCTGTAACTCCAGAGAATCTGATGCCTTCTGGCCTCCACAGGCACCAGGCATGCATGTGTGTGAATTTGTATACACATACACACAGGCAAAACACTGGCTTTTGTTTGTTTGTTTTTACTGTTTGTTTTATTTTTAATTATTTTATTTTATGTGTATGGATGTTTTATCTGCATGTATGTATATGCACCACCTGTGTGCATGTCACTCTGTGTGTACTCTGCCACTGAGCTACATCCCAGCCATCATCATCATCATCATCATTATTATTATTATTATTATTATTATTATTATTTGTAGAGGGACTGGCTCTCTCTGTACTCCGGGCTGGCCTTGATTTTTACCATGCTGGGCCTGGGGCCAGTCTGTAGGCCTCCTGAATCTTTTAGCTGCTCTGGGGAAGGGGCCGCCCAGGGCCCCTTCACCTGCCGGCTCCTGCAGGGCCGTGTCCATCGGCTGGAACAGCAGCTCGTCAAAGACCACCTGAGCAACCTCCCACGGGGAGAGGTGCGCGTTTACCACACGCGATGAGATGTTCTGTAGGTCGGAGTCCGGCATCACGGTGCTGAGCTGGCCGAGGCCTCAGAAAAGCGGAGCTGAAATGTGAGGAACTGCCAAACGGATCCACCGCTGGGGACACCACAGGAACGGTGCAGGGAGCCGCTGAAACGTTTGCAGGCGTTTACCTCTCCCGAGAGAGAGCTAGGGATGGATACTGTGTGTCCGCGCCATCACAGGACAGTGAGATCTTTTTCGAACGCAGAGCTGTTTCCAGAAACATTCTGGCTGGCTAAAAGGTCTTGATGGCTTTTAACGCCTCCCCCCTTCATCGGCCTTGGCGCATAAAAACTCTTGCGCCAACTCACACTCTCGGAGGCAATCCCTCACCACTAAGTTTGACCTCTTGCTGTCCTGGACGGAAGGCCTCCGCTCTGGCCTGTAGGTGAGTGGATTGAGTGGTAGGAACCAGAGTTGAGAAGGTGAAAGTGTAAGTGGGTAGGGGGTGGGGGGGGGTAGGATAGTTGGGTGGTTTAGATGGCAAATGTGTGCAGGGGACTGAATGGGAGCGCTGCTGGGCCTGGGAGGGAACGCGTTGCAGCTGAACGTGGGCTTTGAACCTGGGCTACCTCTGACAGCTGCCTGGAGATCTGGTAACAAGGCTGAGCTGCCAAGTAGGTGGAGGAATTCCCCTGGCTTTCTCTTCCCCTGCCCAAAGCCTTTCTGTTTGGTTCTCAGTTCTTTGAGACGAGGTCCGTGCAGCCCATTTTGGCCTCCAAAATGTGATTCCCCTGCCTCAGTTTCTCAGGTTCTGGGATGACGGGCTTCAGACACTAGGCCTGGCTTTCTTTTCCTCTGAAAGAGGGTCCCAGTCTCCAGTCCACGCTGGACTAGAACTGGCCACATAGACCTGACTGGCCTCGAACTGGCAATCCCCCGGCTCTGCCAGGTGAATGCTGGGAACACAGGCACAGCCCCCCATCTTCAGGAACAGATGCTGTTCTCGGAAGCCCCAGCCAACCGGCCTATTGTCTGTTTGGATCCCCAAGGCGGCGGAGATCAAGCCACGTGCTTGCATTGCCCTCTGGTGGTCATAAGGGCATTGGCATGAATTTTCCTGAAGTGCTTTTTCATTGTTCTCCCCGGCTCCACCCCAACCCCGCGCTCAGACACCGTCTCCGTAAGGACAGATACGTCAGCCTGTTTGCTCATCGCCTTACCCACGGCGTCCAGAACAGTGCCGTGCGTCCACGGGAGGAGTGGAGAGCGCGTTCGGGTCCTGCTCCGCCACCATGTTGACCCGGGACGTACCTTTGGAGCCGGAGAACTCAGTCCCCGATTCTTCCTCTCTGATCCACCAGTCTGCAAACCCGATGGCCCTAGTCACTTAGCAAGTCTGGCCATTTATCAAACGGGTGTCACGCCGGGCAGCTCCGAAAGGCTGACGAGAAACCAACCACGGGGTGGGAAGGCGGCCTCCCCTCCTGCCAGCTCTTCCACCCAGCTCCCTAAACTACCCCCGCCCCCCCCACCCCACCCCCGAGATCTCCAGGAGGCGCCATCCTCTGTCCCCAGGGGCTCTCAACATGTGCGTCCCGACCCCTTTGGGGTTTGAATGACCCTTTCACGGGGGTCAGAGATCAGTAAATATCGTATCACGTATTTACAGCATGATTCATAACACTACCACCGGTCCACCCTCACTGGCACCCGCTTTGCTTCCATACCCCCGCAGCCACCTTGCCACGCTCCAAACATCTTTCTTCAGGGGCTTGAGTCTGCGCTGAAAATAGGCTTATCTTATTTTCTAGCTGGAATCTGATCGTTCTTGGGACAGACTCCAAATCCCCTGACCTGCCATTTTGTGGTCTGGAGCCAGTCCATCCCCTAGCCATCTTGTTTTCCAGCTTCAACTACTTCAGCACACAAAGCAAGCCATTCCTTACCTCTGGGCCTCTGCCCGGAAGCCGACGTCCAGCTTCCCTCATTCGAGGAGAGTGTGCCTTGGCTTGCCTGGCATCTGTTTGCTTTTCTCTTGTAATGGAATCCCTTCCCAGGTGGAAGATTTCAGAGAGTCCTGGAAGCGCCTTTCCGTTTCTGAGTTCAAAATTGAGCTTGAAACTCAGCCTGACAAGCCAGGCACAAGCCCGTAACCCCAACACTCAGGAGGCAGAGGCGGACAGATCTCTGTGAGTTCAAGGCCAGGATGGTCTACAAATCAAGTGCGGGATAACCAAGGCTGCACAGAGAAACCCTGTCTCAGAAAAACAGAAGCAAACAAAATAACAATAATAATTGCAACCCTAGCCAGGCATGGTGGCTGATTGTATCCCAACACTTGGGAGATGAAGGGTTAGAGATCAGTAGCTCAGGGATAGCCTTGGCTACCTAGTGAGTTCCAGGCCAGCCATGCATCTAAAAGCAGTGACAAAAGACAATGCTATGGAATGGTCTGTGGAGGATGCAAGGTGCAGGCTCTGGCTGCAGCCTCCTGCCCTGTCTGCTCCTCGATCACTGGTGAGATTATGGAGCGCAGTTGGGGTCCCCAATACACGCTCCTTCCTCACTGCTGCCCCTCTCAGCCTGATGGCACCCAGGCCTTCAGTTTGAGGCTTTCTGGTTACCAGAGTTCCCCGGGCCCACAGTTCCGCATTGGGGCCCAGCAGTGCCCAGTTCTGTGAAGACTCATTTTCCCCTCTTCAGAAGCCAGGAGCTGGGGCTCTCAAAGACCTAAGGTCTCCGGAGTTGGGAGTATTCTGAGAGCGCGTTCAGTCCCTAGAGGAAGGACGGGATGAGGAGGGGTCAGAGAGGGTGGCTGCAGTCCCCTGTGGCACCCCCAGGCTGTCCATGGGAACAGCCCCTCCAGTTCAGAAGAGCGGTCAGCTCTGCCCGGTGTCCTTACCAAGTGAACTCCAGGCTCCTGACACACAGCCCTCCAGGGGGCTTCGGACTGTGACTGTGAACCGTGCCTAGTGTTTGCATTTCCGTCAGTCCCCTAAGGGACACCGGGCAGGAAATACCCTCAGGCAACCCAGCACCCTTGAGGACAGGGCCTTTGGGGGCAAGAGCTGAATTTCTCCCGTCCTTGGGCAAAGGGAGAGAAGTGTGGGCTCTGAGAGGCAGAGGAAGCTCTGGAGGGAGCCCCTCTCCCGGCCACCTTCCCTCCTGGATCTGCCTCAGAAAGCGGGAGGCTTAGGTGAGGTCAGGGTAGCACCTCAGCCATCAGCCAGGGGGAGTATCCCTGGGGGGCAGCCAGCCTGACGCCACACACCTTCAAGTACACGGTATTTAAAAAAAAGAACAATGCCCTGCACTCTAACCAGCGCCTTCTGCTCTCCCTGTGTGCAAAGAGCTGTTTTAGGTGAGGGGCAGAGCATAGTCAGAGCAGCTGAGACGGGAGTGCCTTTAAAGCCAGGGCTACAAGGGCAGCCTGGGCTACAGGATGAGGTTGAGTGGGGGTGGGGGAGGGAAGGAAGCAGGGAAGAAGGGAAGGGGAAGGCCAGGGCTGTGTTTAGAACACTTGCCCGATGGCCCCGGCGCCATCCTCGACACCAAGGGCTTATTTCCTGTCCTGCGTCCCTAGGCACACAAACAGGCCACACGGTGCCAGCTGCCAGCTGCCCGGGTGTCACCACCTGTCAAAGGGGGCAACCTGTCCAGGAGGCCGGGTTCAGAAACGAGCGTGTGTCTGAGAATAGATGCACGGTGTTCAAGGTCAAACCTTCGCCGGCCAGTTTGCTGTGTGGTAGCTGTGGCGGACAGCCCAGTGAGGCGGAACGTTTATTAGACCTATTTTACAGAGGAGAAAACCGAGGCCAGCAAAGCCAGTGTCAGCCCCGGCGGGTCACGCGAGCTGGAGGCGGCGGGGCTGGCTGGGAAAAAGCCCAGGTAAACTCTAGGTGTGTCCTGTTGGCCTCTGAACCTAAAGATGTGTGGCCCAGCCAGCCACAGTCATGCCTTCCGGTGGCATCGTCTTCGGCTTTAGGGCCGGCGGGCATGAGGCACTGGAGTATCCCCTTCAGCGAACAGTTTGAGGGAGAAATCCAGGGCGGGGGCAGCCTGGGTCAGCATCCCCAAGGAGATGATGTCAACGTCGGTCCCACAGAACTGGGGGAGGTTGCCCAGCGTGACGCCCCCACTGGCTTCCACAGCCACCCGGGGGAACTTGGCTTTCAGCGCAGCCGCCGTGGGGTGCAGCTCCTGGAGGATGCAGGCCAAGGGGAGGTGAGCACCCAACCCCCCCACCCTCACCCTCACAGGCCCCGCCCGGGAGTCGGCTCCCAACTCACCTCGGGCTTGAAGTTGTCCAGCATCACCACATCCGCCCCGGCCTCGGCAGCCTGCAAGGCCTCCTTCAGGCTGCTGCACTCCACCTCCACCTTCAGGGAGAAGCCGGCCGCCTGCCGAGCCCTCAGCACCGCCTGCCGGGCCGATCAGAGAGAGGGGGAGGATGGGTAGCCCGGCCCTGGAGCCTGGGGGGTGGGGTGGGGGTGGAGGCGCACTGGGCTTTCAACCCCCCATCTACAGACCCGTCACCAGGCACGGGCTGGGAGTCTCCGGTGGAGCGCCTGAGCCTGAGGTCAGGGGCGGACCAGAGTGAGGACAGAGGCCCAGCCAGCCAGCCTGGCACTCACCTTCTCCACGCCGCCGGCTGCCACCACGTGGTTGTCTTTCACCATCACCAGCCCTCCCAGGTCGTAGCGGTGGCACGCGGCCCCGCCCACCAGGAGCCCGTACTTCTCCACCAGCCGGAAGCCCGGCGTGGTCTTCCTCGTGCCCGCCACGTGTCCGGTCCAGCCCGTACCCTTGGCCACCTCTACGGCCGCTGACGCCGCGCTGGCAACCCCGCTGCAGCGGGCCAGGGCGTTCAGGGCCACCCGCTCCCCCAGCAGCAGGTGGTGGGCGGGTCCCCTGACCTCAGCCACCTTGACCACGGGCACCAGCTTTGACCCCTCCGGGAGGAGCCAGGTCACTCTGCAGTCGAGTTGGGTGAAGATGGCGTCAAAGAAAGGTCGCCCTGCCAGAACCCCGGGAGATTTGGCCCACAGCGCGGCCTGCGAGGGGCCAGACCCCGTGACCAAGGATGCAAAATTGAGGCCAGGGCAGTCTTCCTGTAGCCAGTTGTTGACCAGGGCTGCCAGGGTCGTAGGGGGCAGCAGGAGCTGGAGGCCTGGGGAGCAAGGGAGAAACCTCTGTTGGTTTTGTGCATTCTTCCCTCGTAGCCAGAGGTGACACCAAAATACTTAACAGCGTGGTCAGCGTGGTCAGCGCGGCCACAGCCAGTCAGAGTGGAGCCAGGACCCCCAGAACAGCCAAGGCTACACAGAGAAACCCTTTTTCAAAAAAAAGGGGGGGGGAGTAGGGGAGGAACTGAAGAGATAGCTCAGAGGTTCAGAGGCTGGCTGCTCTTCCAGAGGTCCTGAGTTCAATTCCCAGCAACCACATGGTGGCTCCCAACCATCTGTAATGAGATCTGGTGCCCTCTTCTGGCGTGCAGGCACAAACGCAGGCAGAACACTATACATAATAAAGAAATCTTAAAAAAAGAAAGACAGAAAAGAAACAACGGACGGCGAACCGCCTTAACACATTTGAGCCCAGATTAAAGCTCTGTGCCCCGAACAGCAGCTGCCCCTCCCCCTCCCGCCCTTCTGCGACCTGCTATGAACCCTGAGTACGCAGGTACTCAGGTCACTTTCCTGTGTAGTGTGTCCCAGGCGAACAGCTTGTAAGCGGACGTGGCCCTGGTATTAGAATTCAAATGTAACTGGGCGTCTTGTATTTTATGTATCGAACCCGCCGCTGGGTTAAATTCACAAATGAGACGTTTTATATCCCGTTGCTCTTTGGAGACACGGCTTGCTTATGTAGCCCAGGATACCCTAGACGCCCAGGCACCTCCCCTCCTGAGTGCCGGGGCTGCAGACACGCAGCACGGAGGCCCCCGAAACCTAACAGCAGGGGCACCCGACTTGGGCACACCTGAAGGTCGCCTCTGCGGTCCAAGAAGGATTAGCTGGGTTTGCTCTGAAGCCCTCCAGCAGGCCATGAGCTCCTGGAAGCTGCTCTGCCACCGAGCCTCACTCACAACAAGCGTTATAAAGCCAGAAGCTCCGGTGTTTGCAGCAACAGAGGACAACAGAGGTCCCGGGCAGCCGTGTAGACGCAGACTCTGAACTAGGAGCCTTAGTTCGGCTGCAAACTAGGCTCGCTCATGGACTGTTCGAGAGACGCGAGTAAGGGGCAGAGGCATGGTTTCTCTAAGGTGTCAGCATGGGCCACCAACTTGAAGCGCTTTCCAGCCTTCGGCCACCGCAGAGGCGGTGCAACGCTGCCACCTGTCGGCCTGGAGAAGAGCCGCAGCCTTCACCCAATTCGTCTGGTCTCCTCCTCCGGGGATTTCGCCCTTGCTGTCCTGAAATTCACTATGGAACCCAAGCTGGCCCTGAACTCCAACCAGTCATGCCTCAGTTTCCCAAATACTTTTGGATCTCCATGTTGGTCTCTGAATTGCCGTTCTGACGAGAATCCTGTTGGTTCGGTTTAACCAGAACGCCTCCTTACACCACCCCCCCCCCGCCCCCAGGATTTCCTGTTAGTAATTTTGACACCTTTGACCCCTTCTGTGCTCCTGGGCTGTAGATTCCTACTTGACCACACAGTTTTTACAGTTCTGTTTTGAGTTCTCGCCTTACACTGAGAGTTCCAGACGACTGTTTTGTCACTCACCTCCTGCCTTCTTCTGCTTTGTTTTTTTTTTTTTTTTCCAAGACAAGATTTACGTGTAGCCATGGCTGTCCTGGAACTTTATAGTCCCTTCCCTCTCTCCCATCACAGCTTCCTCTCTGACCTGTCTATAGACCCGGGCTGGGTGAGAAGGTTCCAGCAATGTGCACCACCGTCCTGTCCAGCCTCTGCAGGATTCCAGTTCCTGTCCCGGCAGGAGGCTCAGGCCGGTAATCCCAGCTGTGGGATGGTAAGGTGGGAGGATTTCCAGTTAAGGCCAGCCTGGGCTACATACACAGTTCGTTCCAGAATAGCCTGGGTGACTGTGTAAAATTCTGCCTCAAGAACAAACAAACAAACAAACAAACAGGGGCCAGAGAGATGGCTCAGTGGCTAAGAGCATTATCTGCTCTCCAAAGGACTCAGGTTCGATTCCCAGCACCCACACGGCAGTTCACAACTGTCTGTAACTTCAGTTCCAAGGGATCTGATACCCTCACACCAACCAATGGCCATACAATAAAATTAAATAAACTAAAAACAAACAAACAAATATAAAATAAAGCAACCAAACGTCCAGTGTGCTGAGCTATTCAGATTTGCACAAATGGCCAGGTGTGATGGCACACACCTTTGACCCCAGCACTCAGGAGGCAGAGCAAGCAGATCTCTGTGAGTTGGAGGTCAGTCTGGTCTAGAGTTCCAGGACGGTCAGGCACACACAGAATCCTGTGTCTAAAAACAAACAAACAAAAAAAAAAATAAAAATAAAAAAAAATAAGTGAAAGAGATGGACTGACACTGACCAGTTCATACTGCTGTGGCAAATACACAATAGAAGTTGTGCCATCAGAGAGTCCACGTGGTGGAGCAACTCAGCACACAACTCCAGGCCAGGACCTGAGTGCCTCAGCCTCTTATTGCCTGTGACAGGAACGCCGCCGCCGGGGCACTGGGTTCCTAAGCTCGGAGGGATGCTGTCTGGCAAACAGCAGCTGTGTTGGCTAATGAAACGACTGATGCAGTCCCCGAGCGTGCTGGGTGCGGAGGAGATAACCGTCTGCGCCCCTGAGAGGGATGAGTCATGTTTGCCAGGCAGAGGTGGCTGGGGTGGTGGGGATTTGAAGCTGAGAAGCAGGAAGAGGGCTGCGGGTGAGACTGGAGAAACGGGAGGCGAGCCAGAGTCTAAGAGGATTGAAGCACTTAGCTTGGGAGTCTGGGCCCATCCCAGGAGCCACCACAAAGCCTGGAAGTGAAGTGCAGTGGTTAGGGTTTTTCTAGAAGGCTCACCTGAGCCACCAACTGAGGATGGAATCAAAGGGAGGCCGAGGCAGCCAGCAGCAAGGCTCTGAACTTATCCAGCAGTGTAGGGAGGGAGGGGAGGGTAGATGGGAGAGCTTGCCTCTGACGTGGGATACTCTTGAATTGGCGGCCATGAGGTATCGAAACGTTGATTTTGTGTTCCAGACACAGACGGCAGGAGCCATCCCAGGAGAGAAGTTTGGGGCAAGAGGAGCATCCGGGGAAGGTGGGTGAACACAGGGATGGGTACCACATCCTGCCTCCCCACGGGGGTCATTCCCATTTCAAAAGCACAGAAGCCAAATGTCAGTGTTTGCTGTGGCGAGGCTTCGAAGCACAGCCAGGGAGGGAAGCAGGCGGTTCCCTGAGGGTGTTGACGTAGATGCCCACGAGACACATGAGTGGTGCCTAGAGACACAGTAGGAAGATGGGTCCGCTCGCAGGAGATGCTGGGGTGAGGGTATGGAGAGATTGTGGTGTCAGCACAGCGGGGGGGGGTGGGGGAGAGTGCAGGCAGAGGTGTGGCTGACGCACAGAGAGGAGTCAATAGCGGATGTTTGGGGGTTGTGGCGAGAAGAGTCAATAAATAGTGCATGGGCAGAGCAAGTGAAAGACAGAAAATAGGTCACTGGACTTAGTAAGTTAGCGACCAAGGGGCCTTGGCTGAAGGAGTCTGGGGTGATGTGTGATGGGAACAGAGTCCCAAGGTCAGAGTCAAAAATGAGGAAGTGGAGGCAGTGAGTGTGGGCCTCTGGCTCCAGGTGCTGAGCGAAGGCCCTTGCTCACCCAGAGCGGTGGTGGGGCTGGAGTCCTGTGGAAAGGCTGTTTGAATTCACAGCTGCCCAGGCTCGCTGAAGACCAACTGTGTCAGAACCTGGGGTGGGAGATCCCAGCCATGTAGGTGTCCCAAGTCCCCCTCGCATGCCAACGAAGACTGATGGATACGAAGGTTGAGAGCAGAGCTCTGGCACGCGAGACGGCTGACTGGCTAAAGGTGCCTGCTGCCTAGCCTGCAGGTGACCCGAGTCTGCTGATCCCTGGGACCCACGTGTTGGAAGGAGAGCAGTGACTCTCACAAGTTGTCCTCTGGACCTCCATGTGACATGACAGAGAGAGACAAACACACACACACACACACACACACACACAGAGAGAGAGAGAGAGAGAGAGAGAGAGAGAGAGAGAGAATGAATGTTAAAATGCAGCAGCGGCAGCGGTATCAAGAACCCGGATGAAGCTGGGTGGTACAGCGCCAAAGCCTGCTGCAGATCCTGGCTGGGCTCAGTTCTCAGACTCACATCATGGAGTCAGCCCCAGCGCCCATCAGTAGAAGGCGGATGAGGAAAACACGCTGGATATGGCCAGGGAAGCCTTCGCCTCAATGGAAACAGATTACAGCACTTGCAAGAGAACGGTTAGAACCTGAAATCAGGTTGAGGCAAGCATCACGTGTTTCCTCTCAGATGTGGAGTCTAGATGTTTAGAAATAAATAAAAAACCATGAAAGTAGAAGGGAGCTCTCTGGGGGAAGATGGGGACTAGAGGAAGGCCTGAGATGGACAAGAGGGTGATGGGGTGAAAAAGATCAAAGTACACTCTAGCCATGTAGGAAACTCTATTTTGTACAGATAGCATACACTAATAAACATGAATGAAAAGGGAGGAGAAATAAAGAGAAGAAGAAGACAAAGAAGAAGAGGAGGAAGGAAGCAGCTGGGCACCGTGGCTTATGCCTTTAAGAAACTGAGGAGGAAGAGGCAGACAGATCTCTGAGTGTGAGGCCAGCCTGGTCTACACAGTGATTTCAAGGACAGCCGGAGCAGACAGAGAGAGGCTGTCTCAAATGGAGAAGGAGGAGGAGGAGGATGGAGAGGCAGGTCAATGGCAGAGCACAAGTGTAGCATGCAGTCTGATTGCAACCGAAGAGCCAATGCTTAAAACTAAAGTGGTGGTCTAACCCACAAATCTGGAAAACCAAGGGAGGAGGCTCAAAAATTTGAAGCCAGCTGGGCGTGACAACACACCACTAAACCCCAGCACTTAGGAGGCAGTGGCAGTGAGCCCCAGGCCACCGGAGCTACATAACAAGACTTTGATTCAACAAAAACAACAATAAACAAACAAAAAGTTCGAGGCTAGGGGCAGCAGGATGGCTCATCAGGCAGAGACGCTTGCCATCAAGCTAACCCACCTGAGTTCTGACCCTAGCCCCTACAGAACAGAAGGGGAAAACCCCCTTCCATCCTCTGAGCTACACACCCAAGTAAACAAACAAATGCATTTTTAAAATTAAAAAATTAGCGGGGCATAGTGGCACAGGCCTTTAATCCAAGCACTCTGGAGGCAGAGGCAATTCAGCTGGCCTGTCCTCAGGGACCTTCAGGGTCCTGACAACATCCTATGTCAGTATTTGTGTCCTGTGACATCATCTGGGCCAGGTACATCGTGGCCAGTCTGCGCCTCTCTCTCTCTCTCTCCCCCCTCTCTGCTTTCTCCCCTCTCTGTGTCCACTTCCCCCACCATCTCTCGCTTTTTCCCTCTCTCTCTCCATCTCCATCTTTCATACCAGATCTGTTGTATGTGTGGCGTGTGTGTGTGTGTGTGTATATATATATATATATATATAATTTATATACATATATATAATTTATATACATATATCCAATATATATATATAGCATATATACAATATATCTCAACAGGTAGATCTCTGTGAGTTCAAGGCCAGCCTGGTCTATGATTGAGGTCCAGGACAGCCAGGGTCATGTAGAGAGACACTGTCTCAAAAATAAAATAGTATAAAAAAACATTAAAACCCCTGTGCTTGTGGGATATGGCACCATCAGACCCCACTGATACAAAATGCCGGGAAAGGCAAATTGGGAAAGTCGAGGTAGTGGCTGCTAGAAGCTGGGGCTGAGCAAAACGTGGCTGGGACCTTATTAGGGTGAAGATGCTGGACTCGGTGAAGCTACTAAAACTCATTGCCATATGTGTTATGTTGTGCAGGCAACTCAACTGGCCTTCCCTTAGGGACCTTCGGGTCCTAACAACGTCCTAAGTCAGTAGGACATCCTATGACATCATCTGGGCCGGGTACATAGTGACCTGTCGGCCACTGCTCCCTCCTCTTGCTCTCTTGCCCTTTTGCTCTTCCCTTCTCTTGCTTTCTCTCCCCTCTTTGTCTCTGTCTCTCCATCCAATAAACCTCATAGGATTTAAGATTGGTTGTGTGCTGGGCGTTTTTATCTAAATACTAACAATATGTACATAAGTAAACAGGAACCAGTTTCTGACCAATGTCACAGCCATTCTCCAACCGCGCTCCAACCATGCCCCTAACGGTGACAGCACTCAGAAGACAGAAACCTTCAGGAGAGGAGGTGCTCATCAGTGACCCCAGCGTTTTCTAGGCTGGGGCATGATGGGAGCACAGCTGAGAACGGCCTCTTTCTGGCGACCCCTCCCAAGAGGCTCTCCCAGTGACAGGAAATGACCGAATGTTAGAGCAAACGCTTTTTCTAGTCCCCCCGCTGCTTGGGGCTGCAAGAATATGATGGCTAGGATCCAAAACACCTCTTTCCTTTTCTATTCTTTTTTCAGGTTTATTTATTTTGTGTGTCTGAGTGTTTTGCTTTGATACCTGTGCGTTCACTGCCTGTGTACCCTAGGAGAGCAGAAGTTGCTGGAGCCCCCGGAACTGGAGTCACAGATGGTTGTGAGCATGCTGGGAACCAAACCCCAAGCCTTTGCAAGAGCAGCCAGTGCCCTAACTGCTGAGCTGTGTCTAGGGTCTCTGTGTCTCTTGCACAACAGGCTTGGTGGAGAGCTGTGCAAAATGTTCATCCCTGGGCCCCAGCGAAGGAATTAGGGGACCATGTGTAACGCGCCGCACGGATCTCACGGCTAGCAGAGCTTCTGAGGCTGGGAAGACCCATGGCTACCACACACTGGTGGAGGGAGAGAGCTGACTCCTGGAAGCTGCCCTCCGACCTCTACTCCATGGCGCAGGCTTGCCCACACACGCGTACACATAGATCCTACCCACAGTCCCCCACGGCGGCACGCAGCCGTCGTGTTTACAGACGGAAAATCGAGGCTGGAAAATGCAAAGAGAAACTTCCTACAGAGCAGAGCTGGAGAGCGACTGGAGCGTGGCTGCCGTCCAGCTCTCTCTGAGGACGGCCCAGCTCCTCAGCCCCCCCGCACCTCCCCCACACAGCCACCTTGGAGCAGCCCCGCCTACAAATGGACACATCTGGAGTTCCTGAAGCCCGTTCCAACCAAAGAGATCCCTGAGAGACGTTCTGAATACCCAGGCTCCCCTAATTAGCAGCTGTCCCCGGAAGGCACTGACATCAGAGGGAAGCTTCAGGGGGAAGAGGAGGGGCAGGGCTGGGGCCGCCAGCTGCCTGGAGGGCACAGCTGTCAGCCCTACTGATTGCAGTTCTCTCCCTGTTCTCCACGGAGACGGTCCTCCCAGGAACCCAGACTGCCAGAGGATAATCTCGCCCAGCTTTTTAATTGATTATCTGTGAACTCTCCCCTGGGATACCTTTTTAATTGATTATCTGTGGTGAATAAAACTCGGATAAAAAGCCGGGCGTGGTGGCAAGGAGGCCATACTCTAGGTCCTAATGATACTGAGGCAGGAGAAGTGCGCATTCACCGCCAGCCTGAACCATCAGACATGGCAGAGGCATGCTAAACTGAGCAGTCCTGACCGAGGCTGCCTCCAGCCATCACTGCTGCTCCTCCTGCAAGGTAGTCTGAGCAGTAGCTTGTATGCAGCCTCCTTCCTGGAGAAGCGCTCCTCCTCCAGCTGCTCCTGAGCTTCAGCATGAAGTTTCCAGAAAATCGTAACAGATTTTTTGGAGATTATTATTTCAGTAACGTCACAGCCAAAGAGGAGGCACAAGTATCTCCTTAAGGTGTCTTCATTTTGACCTTGGCAGATGGCCTGGAAGAGCATGAAGATCCTCAGAACTCACACATAATACACACAGAAAACCCAAGTAAGGTGAAAAAGAAAAACCAAGTAAGGTGCTCCTGAGGAAGAACCTGAGATTAACCTCTGACCTCCATCTGTAAGCACAAACATCCCTCGGCCCGAACTGCCCCCTCCCTCCCAACACACACGTATAAAGCAGACAGATGCAAAAGAATTCTCCCTGGGATGCTTACAATTTAATCTTCACAACTGGGCAGTGTGGGTTTGAGGTCATAAAGCCAGGCTACATCTCGCATGCCCTGCCGCAGAGAAGAAGGGGGGGATGGGCGGTGATCTAACCTGCAGTCACCTCGGATCCCAGGAAGGACAGGGCTGAAGACAAAGGACCCAAATCTCCTTCAAGCAGTGGCCCCTCCAGGTCTGCCACCCTCCCATGGGGCCGCTGTCTGTGGAGGTGAGGCTGTACCAGAACTGGAGCAGTCCCCTTAGGGAACCAGAGTGTTCTGGCAAGAACCCCTTCCAGGTCAGAAAGAGAGAAGATGGTGGGCTAGACCACGCTATATCAACACAGAGTTCTGCAAGACTCCGGCGCTCTGCACCTGGCCTTCTGAGAATGGCCTGGAGCATGAGTCAGAAACATCTGGACTGCAATCCTGACTCCAGGTGAGGGTCTCAGGGCTGCCTGTTGTGAGACCAGGCCTGGGGGCCAGCGCCACTGTCAGAACTTGTCAGAATTCTCAGAACTCTGTCTCACAGCTTTGCTCTCCCCTCTGCTTATTTGTTGATTCATTCGGAAAATACCAGGTTGAGAAAGAGGCTGGTCCAATAACCTCACTTCCCTAGGAACAGAAAAAACTGGCCTCTCACCCAGTGCTGGCGCAGTGAACACACTTTGAGGGTGAGGAAGATGATCAGAGTGTGAGGGGCAAAGGTGAGGAGGCTGCAAAGGGCTGGCTCTGGAAACAGGTCAGACTTTGACCGGAGACAATGCTCCACCGCAGAGAGAGGCCACAGACGCCCTGGAGAGGTGGTAGACAGCGGGGTATATGTGGTTCAGGTACTGAGAAAGGAAAGGGAGAAAAGGTTGAGTCTTGAAATGAGCCAGGCAGAGCTGGGCTTGAAGGAGAGAGCTCAGAGCTGGGTCCCTCTCGCAACAGGAAGTCCTGGCAGAATTTTGATCAGAAGTCAGAGGCTAACAAAATGAAGGTTGAAGTTGCAGTATTTAAGGACCGGGGAGACGGCTCAGTGGGCAAAAGTGTTTGCCTTTCAGTCTGATGCCTTAATTTAATCCGGGAACCCAGGTGGTGGAGGGAGAGAGCTGACTCATGGAAGCTGCCCTCCAACCTCTACTCCATGGCGCAGGCTTGCCCACACACTCGTACACATCAAACTGCCTCTAGGGTTCTTGGTTAGGAAGCTCTTGAAAGGGCTTTGGCAAGAAGCAGACAACCAGAACTGTGACGGCAGGGCATGCTTCTCAGGGTCCCAGGGACAGGGCTCAGTACTCTATCTCCCTGGCTCAGGATAACCACTTGGCCCTGGTCTACCGTCTCCTAGCCACCTCTGCCACACTCTGGACTGGCCCCTTGGTTCCCCTGACTCCCCAACCTTGGTGTTACACTCTTTCCTTGTCTACGTTCTCCTGGCTTATTTTATGCAGATTCTGGCTGAGCCAGAGTCACACACCAGATGTCACATGGGTGAGGCAGCAATCGTACCAGAACCAGACAGGATGCTCTGAAGAGGGAAATGAAAAAGAAAAGACTGGAATGCTGTGGAGGTAAGTGCAAGGGATGTAATTGCTGGATACTAGAGGGCATCGGAGAGAGTGGTGCCCTCCAACTCCAGCTTAAGACGACGAAGCAGAAGAGGAGACATTGCAATAGCTGCTCGACGGGAGAGCCTTGAGTCTGACATGCCAAATATGGCGATGGAGAGTCCAGGGTTCCAAAAGCAGAATCCAGTCTCTCAGGAGGCAGAGGCAGAGGCAGAGGCAGAGGCAGAGGCAGAGGCAGAGGCAGAGGCAGAGGCAGAGGCAGAGGCAGAGGCAGAGGCAGGCAGATCTCTGAGTTTGAGGCCAGCCTGGTCTACAGAGTGGGTTCTAGGACAGCCAAGGGTACACAGGGAAACCCTCTCTCAAACAACAACAAGGAGCTGGGAGGTGGTGGCGTACGCCTTTAGTCCCAGCACCCGGGAGGCAGACGCAGGCAGATCTCTGTGAGTTCAAAGCCAGCCTGGTCTACAAAGAGAGTGCAGGCCAGCCATGGCTACACGGAGAAACCCTGACTCAAACAACAATGACAAGGCAGAGGCAGAGCTGAGGAACCCCTCACTTCCCGTTTCTGGGTACCTGGCCCTTTGTGATGGCCTTTAATTCCAGTCCTCTGGGAAGATACTATTTTCAGCTTACCGACAAGGAAAAAGCACAGGGAAGTTAAGCATAGCATCTAGGTGGCATAGCAGGCAGGTGGCAGGACCGAGATTTTACAGAGGTGACTCTGAGGTCACCCTATCTGAGCTCTGCGCTGGGGAGGCCATAGTGTGTGTACACATGTGTATAGAGTCTGTCCAGAGGCCACAGACTGATGACTAGTGTCTCACTATATAGCCCCGAAAGTCGATTTGTGGACAAGCCCTGAATTCCCAGAGCTGCACCCGCCTCTGCCTCCTGGGTGCTGGGGTGAGTGGGAGCCACTGCACCTGGCTCATGAGTAGTACATTTTTCCATTATTCTCACTTAGACAGGATCTCTTGGTTAATGAACCTGGAACTCACAAAAATGGCTCAACTGGCTGACTACTGAGCTCAGAGGATCTGTCTAACACCCCACCCAGCCCAAACACTCTTAGTGTGAGGATTGCTGTAAAATGACCTTTTATTTCTCTGTTCCAGTTGTCATCTCGGAGGATTATTACCTCTTTTTTGTTCCCTTGGGCTTATTCTTGGAACCTTTTGGCTTTTTTCCGTTTTACCTTGGGCTTCCAGGTTTTTCTTCTTCTGCAACTTTCTGCTTAATAAGCCCACCCCTGCTTGTTCTTTCTGAGCTCTGGGCTGCCCGGTTCAACTCAGCCATTCTGGCTCACACTCCTCTCCCAGCTGACTAACTCAATCTGGCTTTTCTCCTGGCCTCTAGATTGCTCTGCTTGGCCTCAAACTAACTCCAGCAATCTGCTCTAATCTCCTGGCTCCTTCTCATTCTCCGGCAGAGTCAGGAGGACCGCAGGGTACTCCACCCCACGTAGGTGGTTGAGATTTCCTGCCACTCTGCAACACCTGCCAGATGCAGAAACCCCGGGTCCTGCCGGGTAGGTAACTCCCCAGGGTTCCCACAGCTGCGAATACCCCTGGACTCAAATCCAGTCCAGCGCGACTTGAGAGGAAAAGGCAGACCAGGAACGGCGACATGAGTGTTTGATCCCAGCACTTGGGAAGCAGAGGTAGGCAAATTCTAGGGGTTGGAGGCCAGCCTGGTCTACACAGGAAGCTCCTGGGGTCAGGGACACTGTTGAGAGACACAAATCCAGAGCAAGCCCCACAGTCAAAAGCCAGCAGGAAAGGGCAGGGGATGGGGAAAGAGGACCCAGGGAAGGAAAGGAAACACAAAGGATTTAAATAAGAGTGACACACCTGCCAGGGTGAAACACAGGGCCGTAAGCCAAGTGCTGGACCACTGAGCTGCACCCAACGCAAAAATAAATAAATAAATAAATAAATAAATAAATAATAAAATAAAATAAAAATAAAGGCTGTGGAGGTCTCCTCATTGCTCATTGTACTGCAGCCTGCTCTGGCTGCACTCTGGACCCAAACCACGTGCTGTGACTTCCAAGCCAGACTCCTGGGGCCGAGCACAGGCTCAGGACTTGATCCCCTCCCCCGGCCCCGCAGGGATGAGGCAGGACTTTGCTGCGCTTCCCCTGGCGGCTAACAGGGGGCAGAGTCCGGGGCTGCTCCCTTTTCCAACCCCCGACTCCCGGTCCATCCGCCCCCAGCACCTCGACCTCCTCCATCCCGTTCCCCAGCCTCTGGCCTTTCCTTAGGGCACAGCACAGAAGAAACAGTGAAGCAAGAGGAGGGCTTTGGGGGTTCAGCCAAGTGAGAGAAGTGGGGTTGGGAAGGAGGTCCAAAGAGAGGCCAGACAGGGAAGGGTATCTTCAGAGGAGAGGGAGGGACAGCAGGAGGGAACGCGGGAAACACGGACGCAAAGCAGAGACTTAGGTCACCTTCAGGGTCCATGGTGACGCGGAGCAGCCGGTCAGTGTGTCCACCACTGTTGAGATCGGATCTTCCCTGAGGCTGGGGGTGGGGCTGCCAGAGAGAGAGGAGGGAGGGGCCGAGCTGGGTTAGTTCTCCTGGGTTAGTCCCTCCTGGGGGAGTGGGCTCCTGCTGGACCCTCCTGAGCCAGCCCGTCGGGAGCCTCAGAGTGACAAGGCCTCAACCGTGAGCTGTGGAAATTCTGCCTCTTCTGGTACCAAACAGGCCCTGTTTTCTCCCACTTCTGGTCCTCCTGGAGCGCCCTCAGAGTTCAGGGCTACAAATACTGGGCCGCACTCTCCCATGAGGGTCAGAAAGCCTTTGCACTGGACAAATCATGGATCTTAGGCCCGAGGTCAAGTCCATTTCCACCCCCCCCACCCCCCCATGGCAACCCCAGAGAGAGGGTCTCACCGTGTAAATCCGCCTGCCTGTGCCCCCAACCCGGGGCCAGGACCCAACTGTGCACAGTCACACCCAGGCCGTTCTCTTTTTCATCTCAAATGCCTTTTCTTGTGTCTCAGTTTTCCTAGCTGTAAAGTGGAACAGTACCCACCGATAGTCAAGGAAGAAGAGCGTGTGAGAGAGAGAATCCCCCTCCTCTTCCTGAGAGCTACAGCTTGAGTGTGTCTCTCCAAAGTCCCACCCCAAAACGTACAGGTATTTGGAGGTGGGACCTTTAGATGAGGCCTCAGGGTGACAACAGTGGAGTCTGGCATCAGTGGCTCTATAAGGAGATAGAGCAATGTTGCATGTTCCCGGTAATTACGTGGCTCCCGGCTGTAACTCTTTGGTTTCACCCGGAGTACATGCAGGAGCCAGAAAACTAGAGATGGACCACAAGGGTGGACGCCTAGGACCTGGGTCAGCAAAATACAGGTAAACTGAAAGTAGAATGATGGGGGGGGGGGGGGGGGTGTTGGAAAGGGTCAAGCCTGGGGGTCGAGGGTGGGGATGAGCTGTTGGCAGAAGGTTTAGCCAAAATGAAAGGTATATAAAAAGCTATAGAGAAACCTGTCATCTTCCAGCCCACAAAAAAAAACAACAACAACAAAAAAAACCTCTTGGTGAAGATGATAGTAGTACTCTAATGACATGAAACGAGAGAGGAGATAAGCTCAGGGTTAAGGTGGGGAGAGGAGATACAGGAAAGGAGAGGGATCGGGCAGGGATGTGGGTTAGCCAAAACTAAGGCTATGAAGAAGCACTGCAGAAATCCACTGGTTTAAAAGCTATTTTAAAATACATAATATCCTTTAAATAGGGAGTTTGAACAGAAGTATTCTGCATGGGTAGACAGCGCTTTCCCAGAAGACACGGGCTACTAAATGAAAACCTCTGTCAGGGATGGGACACCTCCCTATGAGCTACTGGTCCGGGAGGCTCCAGATGCTCCCAATATGACACAGACCGTTGCCATTGCTCTTGGCTGCCCGCCGTAACTATGGGGTAAGACAGCATTGCTGAAAATGCCACTCTAAATGCAGAACATAAAGAAATTGACCTTGAACCGACCAGGAAACCCTCTCCCTGTTGACTAGCCTCCGTAATGTCTGATGGTGACACGCAGACTTCTGGGAGAGAGAAGACATCAGTGTCTTACCCTACATGCTATAACAGTGCCCCGCAGATAGGAGCGTCCTCTGATGTTACAATGGCAGGGCAGTTATGGGGGTAGCCAGTCACTTGTTATGTAAAGCTTGCTCCAAAGGAAGGATTTCCTGCCTGGTACTATAAACCTGGTCCAAAGTCCATGACTAGGAAGATCATAGGCCCTGTGGTGGAATCTGCTGTTGTCATTCTGTTAAATGGCCATGCTGCCAAACCGCTTTTTAAATATTTACGGTAATATCCATGGATTTGTGTTATTCTCAACTCGTGCTGGGTATGCATAACTCCATGTATAAATATGCCGTTAGATTTGTGCTCAGCTGCGGATGGGTCGTTTGCATCAACCCGCACCACCCACAGCTCGTGATGTATCGTGGAATAGGGGCCAGAAAGACTTTAAGGGCCAGAGAGGGAAGGGAGCTGCGAAATGCCAGCTTCTGGGCATGATGTGGCTGCTGCAAGTACCCTCTCACAAAAGCTTTGGTTGCACAAGAGCGAGCCCACCGGAATGTCATCACTGAGGCGCGCCGCCCCGTCAGAGACAGCTGATAGATGCTGAAGGAGGGCTAGAAGGTCAATCTGCTCTGGGGACATGGCGGCTGGCAGGGGCACGTGGTCATTCCCCAGCGGATGACCACACACCCACGTGAGTATGGAATGACACACGGTCATTCCCTGCTATATAGTGAGTTCAAAGCCGTTCCTCCATCGTATGAGACCGTCCCCCAAAACAAAGCAACAAGCCAAACCCCCCCAAAAACATGCAGCCTTGTCATCCACAGCACCCCGGAAGGTGCTCTAGGAGGCGGAGCCGTCAGGGGGCCTGTTTGCAGGGCCAGAGGACAGCTTCACTAAGACACTGACATTTGAGTCAGATCTCCCAGGCTGAGGGGGAGTGTGATGAGAAGCCGCGGCATGTGTACCGTTGGGACAGCTGGTGGTGGGCTGGCTTCAGGCAGAGCCTGTCCAAACACAAAGGCAGGCAGGTGGCTGTCTTGGCCAAGGGTTCTGTTCTCACAGGGACCTTGGCCAAGGTGCAGCCAGGCTGTCTTGGCGTCACACCCCATAGGGAGGAAGACACAGGGTCTGCTTATAACTCACTGTTGAGAACCTGATGGTCACCCCAAGTGTCTACCCCTGTACGGGTCCTTCACCCTAAATTACCCATTAAGGGTTGGACTTTTTTTTTTTTCATAGTTTTGTTTCCACTTTGCTGTTTCAGAACTGTGTGGTATATTCGTTTCTTGTCTGTTAATAGTGAGAGAACTGCCTCCTGCCACACACAGTCTAAGCACAGTCTGGGCTGTTTTTCAGAGCTGACAGAGAGCCTCCATCCCTGCCCCAAGGAGACCTATCCTTCCTTCCAAGGCTTTGCCCACCCCCACTGGATAAACACAGTCAGGGTCAGAAATGGCAGTGCAAAGAGAAGTAGCAACGCATTCGGAAGATAGAGCCTCTTCTCACGGGAGATTTTTTTTTTTTTTTAAGATTTATTTATTTATTATTTATACAGTGTTCTGTCTGCATTTGTGCCTGCAGGCCAGAAGAGGGCGCCAGATCTCATTATAGATGGTTCTGAGTCAGCTTGTGGTTGCTGGGAATTGAACTCAATTCCTTTGGAAGAGCAAGCAGCCAGTGCTCTTAACCTCTGAGCCATCTCTCCAGGCCCCTCATGAGGGATTTTGTAAAATCCTCTCCTATCCAGATCTCTCTCTCTGGAATCTCCACTTAGGAGAATAAAGCTCATTTGAAGTCCTGATTCCTTCCCCCTCCCTCTCTTTCTTTTGTTCTCCAGGACTTTGCAGACACTAGGCAAGTGCTCGACCACAGAGCTCTGTTCCAAGTCCCACAACCATGATCTGGTTTGTTTGTTTGTTTGAGACAGGGTTTCTCTGTGTAGCCCTGGCTGTCTTGGAACTTGCTCTGTATAGACCAGACTGGCCATGTGGAGGTCAGAGGACAACTTGAAAAAATTGAGTCTGTCTTCTGGGGTATGGTGGCACGTGGTTTTAATCCCGGGACTCAGGGTGGATCTCAGTGAGTTTAAGGCCAGCCTGGTTTACAATGTACGTTCCAGAACAGCCAGAGCTGCACAATGAGATACTATCTCAAAAACTGTTTCAAGTATGATTCGTTTCTCCCACCTTCGTGTCTGAAGGACTGAATTTGGCAGCGCAGGCTTCACGGCAAGCGCCTTTGCCCACTGAGTCAGCTCGTCAGCCCAGAGCCGGCTTTTGGGGTGTTCTATACCATGCTCAGGAAGGAGAGCTCTACCCTGCTGGCCCGTGATTCAGGAGAACCCCTCCCCCCTTCCCCCAGAAAGAGAGGCCTTTCCAGAAGCTCCTCTGTGGCCTTCAGATCTTGGCTGTTATGAAGAGTGCCACAGATGTCCCTTCAAAATTGCCGTTTCATTTCCTCCTCTGGATTTATACCCGTGGTGCAGCTGCTGCGTCGGATGGCAGCAATTAAACTTTTTGAGGAGGCTTCATTCTGTCTTCCTGCCAGCTCACAGGAGGTGAGCCTGGGGCCTTTCTCATCCTGCCAGTACTTGTCTCCTAACCCCGGTTTTTGTTTTCTAATGTGTAGATACTTGGCCTATGTCGGCCCATCCATGCTTGCAGTGTCTGCTAAGGCCAGAAGAGGGCGTTGCATCCCTTGGCATTGGAGTTACAGAAATTTGCAAGCCACCAACCATGGGAGTGCTGGGAATAAACCTGGGTCCTCTGGAAGGATGGCCAAGGCTTCTTCCTTTTTTTTTTTTTTTTTTTTTTTTTTTTTTTTAAGACAGAGTTTCTCTGTGTAGCCCTGACTGTCCTAGAACTCACTTTGTGAACCAGGCTGGCTTTGAACTCAGAAATTCGTCTGCTTCTGCCTCCTCTGGTGCTGGGATTAAAGGCAAGTGGCAACCCCTGGCCAGCTGTAAGCCAGAGCTCTTAGTGGCTGAGCCATCTCTCTAGCTCTGCTATTATTTAACTTTTGAACTATTTGCGTTTCGGGTACTCACCGTAGAAGAATAAATATGAAAATGTGGTTGTGTATGCAAGAGAATACTATTCAGTAACTAGAGCACTATTTTAGTGAGCGAAATCTTGTCATTGGAGACAACATGGAGGGAATCTGAAGACACTGCATTAAACAGAGTTAGCCAGACACAGAAAAACACTGAGTGACCTGGAGCTATGAATGGTGGCAGCGCTTGGGGGCGGTTTGAATGAGAATGGTCCCCATGGCCGATGGCGGTGGCGCACATCTTTCACCCCAGCACTGGGGAGGCGGGCGGATCTCTCTAAGTTCTAGGCCAGCCTGGTCTACAGAGAGTTCCAGGACAGCCAAGGCTACACAGAGAAACCCTGCCTCAAAAAACAAAACAAACAAAACAAACGTCTCCATACGCCCATAGTTTAATGCTTGATCCCAGTTGGTAAAACTGTTTGGGAAGGGTTAGGAGGTGTGGCCCTGTTGGAGGAGGTGTGTCACTGGGAGGAGGCTCTGAGGTATGCGTCTATCTATCTATCTATCTATTTAGATATGTGCATTAGCGTGAGGGTGTCAGATCCCCTGAAATTGGAGTTACAGACAGTTGTGAGCTGCCATGTGGGGAGTGGGAATTGAACCTGGGTCCTCTGGAGAAGCAGCCAATGTTCTTAACCACTGAGACATCTCTCTCTAGCCTCATGGATTTGAGTTTGTTTGTCTGTTTTTTTAAAGATTTATTTATTATTTATATAACATTCTCCCTGCATACCAGATCTTATTATAAATGGTTATGAGCTACCATGTGGTTGCTGGGAACTGAACTCAGGACCTTTGAAAGAACAACCAGTGCTCTTAACCTCTGAGCCATCTTCTCAGCTTCAAGGATTTGAGATTTTAAAAGCCCATGCATGCCACTCCGGGTTGGTACACTCTCTCTCTTTCTCTCTCTGTGTGTATGTCTGTCTGTCTCTCTCTCTGCTTTATGGTTGTGTCTCAAGATGTAAACCCTCAGCTGCTGCTCCAGCACACGCCTGCCTGCCTGCCCCCATGCTCCCTGCCATGATGGCCATGGACTAACCCTCTGAAACTATAACTGAGCCTCCAATTCAATACCTCCTTTCATAAACTGCCTTGGTCACAGCGTCTCTTCACAGCAATAGAACAGCAACTAAGGCAATCTATGATCCTAGGACTTGGAAGGCTGAGGCAGGAGGATCAAGAGTTTGAGGCCAGCTGAGCCAACTAAATTGAGACTGTGTCAGTAGTGTGTGTGTGTGTGTGTGTGTGTGTGTGTGTGTGTGTGTAGAACAGTCTCAATTTTATGTGGAATGTAAAAAGTAAATCTCATTGAGGTCTAGAGCAGAATTTCTCAGATGCTGGGAGGGGAGTGATGCTCAAGGCACAGAGCCACGGCCAGGAGGGAGGAGTCCTACCATCCCAATGAGCATGACTATGGCTCAGTTTGTCTGTTTCAGACAGGGTCTCATGTAGCTCAGGGTGACCTCAACTCCTGACCCTTCTGTACTATTCCCCAAGGTCCAGGAGCTACAGGCGTGTGCTAGCAAGGCCTGCTCACGGTTCATGTCTCAAAATGACCAGAAGAAAGGCTTCTGACTGTTTTGCCACAAGTAAATGTCTGAGTTGTTGGCAGGTAAATTCCTCTGATTTAACTAGTATGCATTGTGCACCCCCATAAAACTGCATAATTATTGCACCCCAGTTCAAAATAAAATAAAAAATTTAGCCAGGCATGGCTGAACACTCCCTTACTCCCGACATGTGGAAGGCTGACATAGGAGAAGTTCCGAGACAGCTGAAACCCATCATCCAAAAGAAACCTTTTCTTCCTGAAACAAAGGAAACAGCATACTCACACAGAGGCACACACCTGGAATCTCAGCCCTTGAGAGGTAGAGGCAAAAAGGTCAGGGGTTCCAGGCCAGTCGACATCCCAGCAACATGTCTTAAAATCCAAAAAACAGAAAAGGAGGAGGAGGAGGACAACGACCAATAAAAACAAAATAAAAGCTGGGCGCAGTGGCGCACACCTTTAATCCCAGCACTCTGGGAGGCAGAAGCAGGCAGATCACTGAATTCGAGGCCAGCCTGGTCGACACAGCGAGTTCAGGACAGCCAGGGATACACAGAGAAACCCTGCCTCGAAAAGAAACAAACAAAAACAAAAAAACCCAGAACTTTGGCAGGATGGGGCCTGTAAGAGAATCTCAGTGGAACACAGACAAAATGTGATGGGACCTGGAGAGAAAGAAGGGAGCCAAGGGGAGGGGGGACAGTCCAGATAGTCAGCTGGACTCAGGACCAGAGCAAGCACAGGGGCGTGGTTTGCGGATGCCTCCAAACTCGGTGCCAGGCAGCTCGGAGAATGGCACTCACTCTCTGCAGAGGCCCCTCCTCCATCCCAACACTTCCAGAGGACACCTTGGAGCCAGCTCTGACCAGCTCCACAGCTCTCCTCGGGACAACTCTGCCCACCCCGGCCTCTCTAAGAATCATGTTTCACCAGTGTACATTTTTAAAGATTTATCTATTTTTATGTGTATGTGAGTGCCACATGCATACCCCGGTGCCCCTGGAGGTCGGAAGAGGGCACTGGATCTCCTAGAACTGGAGTTACAGACAGTTGTGAGCTGACCATCCTAGGTGGTGGGATTTGAACCCGGGTCCCCTGGAAGAGCAGCCGGTGCTCTTAACCGCTGAGCCACTTCCCAGCCCCCTCACCAAGATTTTCCATAACGGTAAGAGTAAAGACATTTATTGTGTGAAACAAGAAAAACACAGAAAAAGGAAGATGAAAATCACACTTAGGTCCTCCCCCCCCCGCCGCCCCTTTTGGAAGACGATACACTGAGCATCTGGACTATTACAAATTAAATAATACACATGTACACTCACACCCCGGGTCAGGCACAGATGTCGCTGAGGGCATTACAGTCTCTGAAGACATGGCAAGGCTGTCCCCAACACGAGCCGCTCACAATTGTTTCATCACTGACGGAGTTGAAGCCACCTCTGCGTTTTACATTTCCCTGTTTCTGTTTGCCCTCTTGACTTGTTTATTTATCTAACTTTGTTCTGTTTTTGCTTTTGCCCTATCCACTGTTTCCTTGGCTTTCCCTCTGCTGAGCTGAAGGCCACCTGCTCTGCTCAAGGGCCACCGTGATCCCCTGCTCCGCTTACATGCTTTTGCGCCCTCTAGCTCTCATGCTAGAGATATCTTTCCCCTTTCCTCGTTTCTTCATTCATTCACTCATTCGTTCATTCATTCACTCCTGTGAATATGCATTGAGCACCTGCTCTGCCAGGCGCGTGAGCCACTAGGAAGAGAGATGGTGCCGGGACCCTGGGATAAGCGTCAACCTTCCTCATCTTCCTTCTTTTGGTGACATTTTTGTCTGTCCCTCAACTGAACATTCAGAACATTTTGACCCTATCCGGGCTGGGATCCTGTTGGGTGCTATCCACCATCTCTACCCCATTTCTTTGCTTCCCCCTGCACGTGAAACCCCAAATGGCTCCGGAAGTGGCTGTGGAACCAGAGGAAGAGCCCCTGGCCGCTCATTTGGGTGACATTATCCTCTACACTGAAACTGGGGCATGCAGCTTGACAAAATCTACCACAACAGTTGCTGTGTCCCTCAAGGGACGATGACAACTCCCTTCTGCCATCTGTGGCTACAGCCGGTCCACATGGCACCCAGGAAGCAGTGGGGCTGGGTTCTGTGTGGCCCTTGGGCGCCCATCTCAGACGAGGGGAGGGGTCCCTGTGCATTCCTAGTCTCCCTCCCTGCTCCCACCTGGGCCTCCGTCTCCCTCCCACCCTCCCCTCTCCCACCCACTCCACACACAGCCGAATTCACACATCTCCTTTCGTAGGTCAGTCTGTTCTCAAGGACCACAGGTCTGTGACTCAACAACTTCCTCTTGCAAATCTCCTCCAGCAACCACCTTTGGAGCACGTGCCCTCTAGGGCTGCAGTCCCGGCTGGGATCTAGGAGAGGCTGCCAGGTCAAAAGCAACACAATTATGGCCTGTCCCCGGCCCCCATGGCCCATCCTGGGGCCCCGTCTTCTTATTGAATGCTCTCTTATTCTCTTTAGTAAAGGGAAGGAACAGAAGGAGAAACAGACAAACTGAGCCCGTTGGGGAAGGCATCAAAAGCAGTGGTTTTGCGCCACCCAGTTCCTGCGTTGGGCTGACCGCTGAATCTTGCATGTGTGCATGGTGTGTGTGTGTGTGTGTGTGTGTGTTGTGTATGTGTTGGTGTGTGTGTGTGTTGGTGTGAGGGAGCCTTTGAGGAAAGGATATGGCCGCTTAGCTGAAGAACCCACACGTGGTTATGGCATACTTGGTCCCCATCAAGTGTGTTATTTTTGAGGGGGCTACCGACACACTTAGGGTTTCAGCTGCGCCTACCCTGTCTGAGCAAGAGGAAGGGGCCCGTGTGCCCAGCAGTTCCTGTGTCCCTCCCTTTGGGGCCCAGCAGTCCCTGCGCTGCTCTCACCCACTGTCTGTACTCACCAGGACCGTTCGCAACCATCACTAAATCGTCACACTTGCACACTAACCACACCGAGTGGACAGCACAGGTTCTGGGGCTGCTCGGAGCCAGAAAGTCTCCTCACCCCTGCCCCAGAGGAAGTAACCAATCTCGGGCAAGCTCCCCTTGGCAGCTACCAGCCAGCGCAGAGTCAGGGCGCTCTGGGGACCCCACAGGCCACAGTTCGGAGGGCAAGCTGGACGGCCCCAGCCCAGCTCTCCAGGCCTGCCCCGAAGCAAATGGAGGTTGGGGGGAAGTCCCGTAGAGGGGCTCCCACTGGGCTAGAGGGTGCGAGTGCCTCCTGAAGTTTCACCCCAGGGAGCTGGCTGGTTTGTCATTTCATTCCTCTTGACAGATGCCAGCATCCCGAGGAGGGGTCCTTGGAAGAACTGTGGGTCAACCATGCTTTTCCTCGTGGAGATTCGGGAACTGGTTCCAAAAGGGAGCGTGGAGGAAGAGGAGGTGGGAGAGAGTTCGGGAGAGAGGATGGATGGATGGATGGATGGATGGATGGATGGATGGATGGATGGATGCATTTGGTCCACAAATGTTCACAAATGCAGAACGTGAGGATGCGGACAGCAGGACCCAGGGTTAAGGAGCGGGGGAAGACCTGTTGCTCATAAGCATTGAGGTGCAGCCCCGGCTTTGTCATCGGAAGTGGGGGTTTCCACAGCCTCATCCTCACTGCCCACCAGCGGCTCTTCCTCCCCCTTTAGGTTGGAACCTAGCCCAGGCTTCAGCTCCTCCATTACCACAGAGCCCTGGCGAGACTTTCGTCTGCCGAAGAAAGTGGTGAGTGTGGGCCGTTGCCCGGACCCCTCCGTCTCCACGGCCCCGGAGCCCTTGCTGCCCCTTGGCCCTGACGCTGCTGCTGCTGCCGCCGCCGCGGCCTCTTCATCAGACACCTGAGCTGGCCCGGCCCAGGCATCCATCACCCCGTTTCGCTTGCCGTCTCTGTTCAGGGTCAGGGCCCCGGTCCTCTGCTTCTGCCGCCGGCGCCACAGCAGCAGCAGCAGCACGAGGAACGAAACCACCAGCAAAGCCACCAGCATGGGTACCAGCAACATGCCGCTTGCTCCCTGGTCAGGTGTCCCGGTGGGCTTTGGGGTAGGCACTATGGATATTTTCCTCTTGGAAACCGGGGTGCTACCGGCCACACTGGAACTCTCCACAGAACTGGTGGCTCTGGTGGCTGGGAGTCCACGAGTCTCGGCGGAGGGCCCCTGAGACCCAGTAGCCATGGTGACGGGGGGACCAGTGATCTTGGAGCTTACTGTTGTAGCCACAGAGGGTCCACTGGTGGCCTTGGGGCTTGTCGTCATGGTGACGGGGGCTGCACTGGTCCCTTTCATGGTTTCTAGAGAGGTGAATGTCTCAGTGGGGTCTGTCACAGGATTGGCTTTGGTGACAGGTGAGTCACTGGCTGAGGCTGACGATTCTGGAAGCGACACGGATGTCTTGGTGGAAACTTCCTGAGAGGTTGTAGGCTCGGGTGCGGGGGTGTTCACGGTGGTACCCACCGGAATCCCCAAAGAAGCAAATTCAGTAGTTGCCAAGGGGGTTGAGGAAGCCGGGGTTGGGGTCTGCCCGAGGGTGCTGATCATCTCCGTAGGGTCCCCTGTCACTGGCCTAACAGAGACTGTTGCGTTGACAGTCGAGGCCTCGGAGGTACTTGGGACCCTGGTATGTGTCCCAAGTATGTATGGCAGCATCGTCGTGGCCATCGTCGTGGGCATCGTCGTGGCCATCGTCGTGGCCATCGTCGTGTTCTCTGGAACCTGGGGGCTCACCGTCTGAACCCAGAAGCCCCCAAGGAGGAGGAGAAGCAGGACCATCTCCGGAGTGACGGGCAGGCAGGCGGGCAGGCGGGAGAAGGAGTTGGGACCCTGAATGTAGGAAGTTGCAGAAGGAACACGCAAGTTGGGGAGGGAAACCTGGCTGGGCCCCCTCCTCCTGCCCACTTCCCTGCCAACTGCCGAGCCCGACTTGTGGTTTAACGGTTTTTTTTTTTCCATTCTTGCCTCCACTATTATCAGAGGCGATGAGGGAGCAGATGGTGATTCCCCGCCCTGGCCTTGGCAGCTCAGCGTGCAGCAGCAGCCCCGGCCTGCCCTCCACTCATTCTGTTCCAGCCCGGGGCTGTTGACCCCTTTGCCCACCGCCCTGTTCATCCTTTCAAACTCCAGGCACATTCCTTCATCCTCTGAGCACCCCCACCGGCCCGCCCACCCAGCTCACACTGTCTTACCAGCTTAATGGATTCGGCACAGGGCCAGGGCGCGCACCTCTTGCTCTTCCTGAGGCTTGGTCAGGACTGGGGCAGGGCGAGCCCCAGGGGGAAAGGAAGTGGGTCCTGGCCCCGCCTACTCCCCCCTGCATCCTGCCCCACCCATTCCTACTCCCACAGCTGCCTGGGGGGACCCAGGGGTTCAGTGGAGGCATGCGGAATGCCGATGTTCGGGGTCCAGAATGGGAATTCTCAGGTTTTCACCCGAGTGTGGAAAGGCAAAGGGTCAGAGCTGGGTGATGACAGACTGGGAGACAGCTGTTGGGCCAGGACCAGAGGTGGTGCACTTCCTGTCGAAGCGCTCCCAGGAAATAACAGGGTCAGGGGAAGCACCCCCTTCTTCCCCGTGGTGTCCTGAACGCTTTTTTAGGCTGCTGAGTAATGCCAGAACCACAGGGAGCTGAGGGTGCTCGGGTATCCCACCGTTTAGGCTAGTGCTAACACCGCAGATGCGGTCTTAGAGAGCTGTGAGGGCTGGGGAGATGGATGTCCGAGCACGGGCTTCCCTCGCAGAAGACTGGGTTCAGTTTCCGCGCAGGGGCTCACATCCAGTCCTAAGCCAGGGGATCAGACGCCCCCTTCTGGCCTCCACGGGCACCAGTACCCACAGGCGCTGACAGGCATGGTGGCGCCCGCAGGGCCTTACCAGCAGTACGCAGGAGGCGGAGGCAGGTGGGCCTCAGTGAGTTTGAGGCAGCCTGGTTTACAGAGAGAGTTCCGGGACAGCCCAAGGCAATGCGGAGAAATCCTGTCTCGGAAGAAAGAAAGGAAGAAAAAAGAAAGATCATTTTCGTTTTGTTCAGTGCGCCACCGCGTCCTGCGTTAAAGAGATCAGACACCCTCCCACAGACACACACGAAGGCAGAACACCAATGTAATAAAATAAGTAAATTTTAAAAAAGGAAAGAAAACTTCTAGAAAGCCCTCTATCAAGAAATTAATCAAAAGTATTCAACTGCGTGAGAACTGGGTGTGTGTGGGGGTGAGACCCTTTTTTTTTTTTTTTCAATGCTGCAGCTTGAGCTCAGGGTCTTGGTGCCAAAGTCCTTCACGCGGAGCTGCAAGCCCCAGCCTTGAATAAGGGGTTCTTTGCATTCTTTCTTTGAATAATCTCTGTTACCTGACTTGAGTTAGGAAATGCATTATTCTGGTGTGTGTTTGTTTGGGAGCCTTTCTTTAAAAAAAAAAAAAAAATCATAACTGATTTTTATATTGGAAAAACAGTTCTATGTACAATAAAAAAATAAAAATTAAAAAAACCTAAAACAGGGCGACTTTCCTTTGAGGAGCCCCCCGAGCCAGCCACACTCTCAGGCGCATCTTTCTTTCCGAATACCTTTCTTTCTCTTAGCCCTACTGCTTAGAGATCTATAATTTAAAAAAAAAAAAAAAAAAAAAAAAAACAGAAGAGAAATTAAAATACCTATCTTTTAAAATCTCTCAATAAACCCAAATTCTATAATAACAGCAAGAAGACTAGACTAGGTCCCTGGCAGAGCCTGGCTTGGACTGTAGCTCACTGATGAGCTAATCTGACATGAGACTCCAGGTCAGAAGCAGGAGAGTATTGCCCACAGGACGGCAGGCAGCATGGGTGTTCGTTTGCATGGAACGCTTTACTGGAGAGCACTGGCAGACACAAAAGGGCCAGCTTCTACCCTGCACACAGTGGGTCCACCCTGGGACACCAGGCTTGGGGTGGGGTGCCTCATCTATAGCACGGGTAATCAAACTCTGTGTTCCTTTAGGAAGTTACGCCTTTTTTGCTTTGAAGCCCTACTAGAAATGGCGCGGGGGACAGAGATGGGGTCTTGCATCCTTGACATCCCCAGCAAGCATGCTCAGGGCTGCTCCCAGCTGTGAGCAGAGGCTCAAATAAGAGGGGAGTTTACAGACAGGGATCAGGCATAATGGCACATGCTGTGATCTCCGTCTTATGGAGGCCAAGACTTTAAAAACAAAACTGAAAAAGCCAGGCCTGGCAGCACACACCTTTAATCCCAGCACTGGGGAGGCAGAGGCAGGTGGATCTCTGTGAGTGCAAGGCCAGCCTGGTCTACAGAGTGAGTTCCAAGGCAGCCAGGGCTATACAGAGAGACCCTGTCTCAATAAAACAACAGCAAAAACAGCTTCACATTCACCGGCAGATAAAACGCCTTCCATGGAGGCTGTGTGTGCTGATTGTATAGTCCATTGCACGCTGTTACCGAGTGTCATTTCAGAGAACATGCATACAGGATACGGGATACACTTCATACCTGCCTGTGTAGCGGTCTGACAGTTCACGGCATCGCTCTGGATGAACGTTCGCATTATTTACATCATTTCCAAAGTTTCCTGATTAAAACAAAACTCAGAAAATGGTCTTGATTTTTTCCCCCTCTTCTTTTGTATTTTTATTTTTGTATTTTGGGTCGGTTGTTCGTTTAGACGAGGTTTGTGTAATGCTCAGTACGTGTCCGAAGATGACCTGGTTCTCCTGCCTTCGCCTCTGGCATTTCGGGAGGTGTGTCAGCTACCCCAGTTTCTGTGGTGCTGGGGTGTTACTCTGGACTTCTTGCTCGCTAGACAAGAACTCAGCCAGCTCAGCTGTATCTCCAGCCACGCACTGATTATTTTCCTGTGATTATTAGGTTTTACGTTGTTTTGTTCTTTGAGTAAGTATGGGTGTCTTGCTGGCATAAGTGTGTGTGTGTGCACTGTGTGCTCGAGGAGGCCAGAAGGGGGCATCAGACGCCTCTGCAACTATAAACGTTGGGAACCTACCATCTGGGGATTAAACCTAGGTCCTCCGGAAGAATGGCCTCCAGCCCATGTATGGTTGTTTTAACAAGGAGGACCCAGGGATGATGGAGTGCTAAAATCCTCCCCCTGGGATTTCAAATTTTAAAATTTTAAATTTTTAAAAAAAATTTAAAATTTAAAAATTTAAAATTCTCTCCCCCTGGGAGAGAGAGGCTAGAGAATCAAGAGTTCAAGTCTCTTTTGACTACACAGTAACTTCAGGCCAGTCTGTGATACATGAGACTCTGCCTTAAAAGGGGGGGAGGTTCTGACAGTGGCAGGGCGGGGTGGAGGGAGGGGCAGAGAGAGCAAACAATTAAGAAAGAGATGGAGAGAGGGGGAAGAAGAAAGGAGGGAGAGAATGAAGGGAGCGAAGGAGGGGGTAAGGGAAGATGGGAGGGAAAAGGCTGAGTGTTTTCTTTGTCACTGCAAACAGAAAAGCAACCAACCGTGGAGTTGGCAGTCGTTAATGAGAGACGGAAAAGTGTTTTTAAATTGTAGAATATAGGGCTTGAGAGGGCTTAGAGGAGAAGAGCACCCACAGCTCTCGAGTACGACCATGTTTCAGTTGCCTGCACACACATGGCAGCACGCCTGCCCTTTTCTAACGTCTGCCAGCTGTGTACACACATACACACCTGCGTGCACACATGTGCATGCACACACACAGGACAAATCTGTAGGCATAAGATTATTGTGTAATTCTAATGCTGATATCTCTACCCGCCTTATCTGGTTGATGGCTTTGTCCTCAGAATCTCCTATCTCAATGTTGTGTCCACACAGTTCCCCAGTTGTCCCCTGATAGGCCAGTAAAGCAGCTTACAGCCACTTGCTGAGCAAGGGAGAGAATAGGGCTGGACTTCCTGCCAGCCAGAGAGGAGGAGTTAAAGGAAGAAATAGGGGAGGTCCAGGAGAGATCAAAGAGAGGAGCTGGAGCAGAGAAGCCATACAGTGCAAGTACTTCTGGGAGTTATGGTGGGAGGAAGCCGGGCTAGCTTAGAGGGTTAAGAATAGAGCAGTAACTGCTTAGTTCTTGTGCTGTGAAGCTTCTTAAAATAATATAACAGAGGGCTGGAGAGATGGCTCAGAGGTTAAGAGCACTGTCTGTTCTTCCATAGGTCCTGAGTTCAATTCCCAGCAACCACATGGTGGCTCACAACCATCTATAATGAAATCTGGTGCCCTCTTCTGTTGTATAGGCAGAATACTGTATAAATAATAAATAAATAAATCTTAAAAAAAATAACAATAATATAACAGAGCCTCAGTTATCTTAATGATAGCCATGGTAAGAGAGAAATTGAGAAACAAACACAATTTTATAAAAATAACTTTAACATAATTTTTTTACGATGTTTTATTTTATAAAAGAGTGAAATACGGGGCTGGAGAGAAAGCTCAGAGACGAAGAACACTGGCTGCTCTTGCAGAGGACCCAGGTTCCATTCCCAGCACCCACGTGGTGGCTCACAACCACCTGTAACTCCAGTTCTATGATCCGAACCTCTTCTGACATCTGGCACCAGGCAAGCACATGGAACATATACATACATACAGGCAAAACATTCATACGCATACAGTAAAATATTTTTAAATAAAAAGTGTAGAATATAGGAAAAAAAATGTTCAAAGGTAACAAAGGTTCCTCTAACTTGAGAGAGAGAGAAAAAAAAATCATTGAGGCAAAAAATCCTGTTTGGCAAAATGGCCATTTCAAACAAACGGATGCTGCTAGAGTCGAGGCGTAGTTGGACGTTCCCAGCGTGGGGTGTGTGTCACTTGCCCTTGATTCAGGAGACTGCGGAGAGGCAAGGGTGGCCCCAGGCCCCAGCACTAAACAGACAGCGCCTGGTGAAACAGCTGGAGACCCAGGCCCCAACACTCAACAGTCAGCAACTGGCTGAAACAGCTGGAGACGCTGAGAACAGGAGCCAGGGGCTCACAGGAGGGAGACGCTGCCGAACTGGCTTGTGGAGGTGGGAGCCGCAGTCGCCATCAGCCAGGCACAGGGCAGATGGTTCTCTGCCTCATGTCACCAGCTCCTTGCAGGAAGCCGATCTACAGTGAACAAGGCACAACCAAAAGAATTATCTAGCTGCAGCGGCGTTTGCGGCAGGCCAGGCTCGGTGGGTGGCACACACGGGCCACTCGAGTGGCATTTACTCCCCTACAGAGCTCTGGGATATACATGTCTTTGCCCTAATTTTACAGGCGAATAAGACGAGAAACGAATCTGAGAAACAAAACAGCCAAGAGATTTGCCCAGGCTCCTCTAACCACTAGAGGCCAGAGATGAGATTCAAAGCTGGGATTACTTAAGGTTGGAGACCAAGAGCAAAAGGCCTAAACTTTACTGGTCTAGGATGGCTGGGGTTCAAAAATTACATAATACTTATTAAAATGGAGGTTAAAGTTGGTCTTAGAGAGTGTGGAGAAGGATCTTATAAACAGAGGGTTTTTTTTTTTTTTTTTTGAGCCGGGTACTCCAAGACTCCAAGTTCTGTGGTCATAAGCATGTGTTGCCCATTCCCAACCTCAGAAGAGCAAGATGTTTTAGACTGATCTTGAGAAATCTGAAGAAAACAGGAATTCCTCTCCTCTGATACCCACATCTGAACTATCTGTGGATTCTGCCATTTCTGACTTCAAAAATGGATGTGGTACTCACCATCAAGATTTCACTACCTTCCTGCCATGCTCCTTGAGGGACCCAGGCTCCTTGGAAAGAGCTGAGGGCTGAAAAGCTTGAGGAGCTAAGTCTGGAGAATACTTTAAAATCATTTTTTATTACATGTGTTAGGCCCAACAAGAGCCTAAATATAAGAAGGTATGAAGAGAACTCAGGAAACTAATCATCCATCGATGCAAAAACGCAAGAGTTTCCTCTTGACCATTGTGCAATGGGGTCACCCTTACTGGTCAGCTAGGAGTGGCACCAGGAGACAAAGACCTTAGGTTTTTAAAGACACAAGGCCGGAATCTCCTGGGGTTGCTATCTTGGCGATTTAGGATTGGATGAGGTGTTTAACTTTTAAAATAATTGGTTAGTTCTGGTCACCCTTAGGTCCAGTCAGCCCTGTCATAAATATCTGATCTTCAAGTCAGTTTGGAATTTCCTGCCATCCACAGTTAAATGTGGGAGGGTGATTAACTCATCCCATGTCTGTTGTGAGGAGTGGGGGTTACAGGCTTTGGATCAAAGGTCAGGAGAAGGGCTGGAGAGATGGCTCAGAGGTTAAGAGCATTGGCTGTTCTTCCAAAGGTCCTGAGTTCAATTCCCAGCAACCATATGGTGGCTCACAACCATCTACAAGATCTGGTGCCCTCTTCTGGCATGCAGGCACACATACAGGCAGAATATTGTATAAATAATAAGTAAATCTTTTAAAAAAATACTAGCATTTTGCCTGTATTGCCAAGAGTGTTCTTGCTATATTATATTCTGTATGCGCTGTCTTTAAACATATTTTAAAAGAATCATTAAAATACATTACTCACCAGCATTTTCAGACTTGAGCACTTTTATTTCTTCTGTCTTCACCTTCAGATTCTCTCTGAGGACTGCACTGTCACAGTTTAGTCTGGAAAAAAGAAACTTAATAATTAAAGTAGTAATACCTCACAGCAACAATATTTTTATTTCTCCAACTTACTATATTTTGTTTGTGGGAGGCACGAAAACGCTCATGTGATCAAAGGACAACTTGTGGGCCTGGGTTCTCCTGTGTGGGTCTGTGCATCACACTCGGGTCACTGGGCTTGGTGGCAAGTATTTTGTTTTTGTTGTTTTGATTTTGTTTTTTGACAGGGTTTTTCCTTGTAACCTCAGCTGTCCTGGACTTGCTTTGTAGACCAGGCTGGCCTCGAACTCATAGAGATCTGCCTGCCTCTGCCTCCCTAAATTCTGGGATTACAGGCGTACCACCAC
>REGO01000159.1:222516-286371 GCA_010120015.1 Rhombomys opimus | reverse complement strand
AAGAAAAGAAAAGAAAAGAAAAGAAAAGAAAAGAAAAGAAAAGAAAAGAAAAGAAAAGAAAAGAAAAGAGAAAACAAATGAAACGCCAGAAGTGGGTTCAGAGGACAGCTCAGTTGTGACGTGCTTGCTGTGGAAGACCTGCGCAAAAGGAAAACAAAACCCAAGCAAAGCAGGAGGGGCGTGCCTAGAACCCCTGCACTTTGAGCCCAGCCTGGGCCACACACTGAGAGCTTAAGAAAAGGAGAGAGACAGAGACAGGGGGCCGAGTCGGGGTTAGCAGAAGCAGCTCAGGCCCAGTGAGTGTCTTGGTTACTTTTCTTGTTGTGACACCCAACAAAAGCACCATCCCAAGGGAGGAAAGGCTGTCCTCCACCTGCAGCTGGAGGACCTTGGTCCACTGTGGTGGGGATCTTAACAGCTGGAGCCTGAGACCGCTGCCCACATTACCTCCACAGCCAGGAAGCAGAGTTCCTGCTTACCCCTTCCTCCCCCCAGGCCCCTAGGCCACAGAACTGCTGAAGCCTGCTTCCAGGCGGGGTCTTTCTGCCTCAGCCTAATCGAGATAAACCCCTTGCAGACATGTCCCAGAGGCTGGGTCCAGGGGACTCTAGATCCTGACAGGCCGACTCTGTCTCAAGGCGATGGGGCAGAGAGTGAGCGAGCAGGTTGTCTGATTCCTTCTAGCTGTCTGGAAATGTGTGCACATCCACGCACACCACCCATCCCCACCCACACACACGCACACACGCGCGCACACACACACACAGAAAAAGTAAAAAAGAAGACTATCAGGTAGACTACACAAAGGACATTTCATAAGACAACCAGTCCGTGCTCTTCAAGCCAGAAAGGAAGAGAAGGGGGAACGGGGGAACGGAGATATTCTTCTAGATCTTAAGACAGAGACAACTAACTGTCACATAGAATCTTAGATGGAGTGAAAACGTTATTGCGCACGCCTGTGATCCTAGCGCCCAGGGAGGCAGAGGCAGGCGGAAATGCATACTTAAAGAATAAAGATCACAGTGTTGGCAAATTTCCTCCTACATTGTTCCAGTAGATAGATAGATAGATAGATAGATAGATAGATAGATAGATAGATAGATAGTTAGATAGATAGACAGAGAAAGCTGGCTGCAGAAGACGGCTCAGCGTGCTTCCTTATGCAAGCATGAAGACCTGAGCTCAGCTCCCCAGCACACACAAACAATGACAGATGTGGCTGCACAAGCCTGCCCTCGCAGGGCTGGGGGTGGGACAGGGCAGAAGGGGTTGATGGGGTTTTCTGGCCGGTCGGCCTAGCTGAGAAACAGCAGAATGTTCCCTGAAAGACCCTGTCTCAAGGAAATAAGGGGGAGAGAGACAGACAGACAAGGAGCATCCTCTTCTGTCCTGCACATACACACAGCAGGCACACGTAGGCACACACAGCACAGGCACACGAGTTTGGGAAAGTCCTTTAAATGAAAAGAATGAACGATACCAAAAATACTATTGTGAGAACTAAAAGTGAAGACAATGGGCAAAATATTCACAAGTAGGTGTTAGGTCCCAGAGGAACTCGGGACAACCGGCTGAGCTGCATATTAATATCAAAGTGGACCCTGGCAGCCGGGCTCTCCCAGCGTGGCCAGTCCCTGTTAGAGTCCTGGCTCCTCTCAGCTTCTCACCCCACCCGGACCCTAAACCTCTCCAGGCCTGAGCGTCCCTCCCCCTCCCCCAGCTCAGTTTTCTCCTATATAACTCAACAGTTTTGGCCACCTGCTCTCTTGGTCCTTTCTCCTTGCCCCGAGTCTCTCCTCTTCCTCTCTAGCTCTCCCCGCCTCTCCCCTCACGGCCCTGTTCAGGGCGGACCGTGCAAGGATGTCTCTGGCTGGCTCTCTCCCTCGTGTCCACCTCATTTTCGTTCACTTGGGAGATGGGTGAAGGGCCTCTGGGGATCTGCTGTGTTGCTCTTAAAGCCTCTCTGTGAAATCTTGAGTTTTTAAAAATAAAATAGCATGGTTTTTAAAACTCGAAGATTATAATCTGACCACTTACCCCCTGTCAGGGCTACCTCTTGGCCCCAGCTTCCGTCTGTGTGTGGACCTGCACAGCTGCCTCCAATCTGGCCTTCCCGGGTTTGTCCTCATCTTCCCTCAAGCCATTAGACAGATGCAGTCAGTCACCTGATCACCATACCTAACTTCATCCATCTTTTTTTTTCTCTCTCCCTGAGACAGGGTTTCTCTGTGTAGCCTTGGCTGTCCTGGACTCTCTTAGGTGGATCCGCCTGCCTCTGCCTCTCGGAGTGCTGGGATTATCCCTCTTTTTCTCTAAGCCCCGACACAGCTCCCACCCACCTGATGGGACTCATCTCAACCTCTGCAATCCTGGCCTCTTCTCCTGCCACCGGGGTCTCATGGTATAGCCCTGGCTGTCCTGGAACTCGCTCTGTTAACCAGGGGGCCCTTGAAATTAGAGATGCACCTGCCTCTGCCTCCCGAGTCCCGGGATTGAAGGTGTGTGTTATCATGCCCAGTTTTTATTGTCATTGCTTTAAAAAGGGCCTGGCGGAAGCTACGCGAGGGAGAAGGCGTTCATTTGGCTCACAGGTCCACCGTGGCGGGGCAGGTCACTCTGTCCCTGCAGTCAGGAGGCAGCGGGGGATGACTGCGGGATGCCTAACTCCCCCGGGGAATGGTGTGCCACTCCCTTTGTGTTCTGGTTCTGCAAGCTCCCACGCCCTCCTTAGGATAGAGCAGCAGGCACAGCTGGATGACCCGAGCAACCCTCACATGAGCCCAGGGCCTTGTCTCCAGGTCCAGGCAAGCTGACAAGGAACGCTGACAACCTCAGACCTCCGCTTCGCTCCTGGAGAACTGCACAAGCCTCAGGGCCTTTGCACTGCCTGCTTGGTCTGCTCAAGAGGGCCTTCGCTCAGACGTCTGCACAGCCCCTTCCCTCACACCAACGTCATGCTCTCTAAGATGGCCCTGCCCACGAACCCCTTACGAAGGGGAGGTGTGACCAGGAGGTGATGCATCGCCAACACCAGGTCTCCGCCAGAACATGCACAGGATGCAGGAGAAACCTGAAGGAATGAAATCGAGCTATGGAAGGAGGATTCGCCAGGAAACTTGCTTAGGAAATACTGACTCACACAAAGCAGAATTTAGCTGAAGCAGCAATGCCTCTGATACGCGTGGAGATCAGCACTAAACGGATCAAGCTTTTCAGAAACCGTGGGGATGAACAATTTGTCCCATAACTAAAGTTTAGGGTTGCTTAAAAAAATAAAAAGTTGAGCTAAAGTTTGCTCACCAAGATTTATCTCCGGTTAGGCTAGATTCCCTCCTGTGACAATAAGGAGACTTAAAGCCAGCTCTTAGGCCCATCGCTGTATCAAAGAACAAGCCTCTAGAGGGCACAGGTGTACTAAATCCTGGAGTCAGGCCACGGTGGTGCACACCTGCAATCCCAGCACTGGAATCGGAGGCAGGGGAGGGTCTCTGTGTTCCAGGTCACCATGGACCAAAAATCTAGTTCCAGGACAGCCAGGGCTACACAGAGAAACCCTGTAGGGAAGAAAAAAATAACAATTAATCCTAGCAGTATTTTTGCTGTGTGAATCTCCACTCTGCCCAAGTGGTCAGAATGGCAGTCTCCTGTCTCTGTTTAAGTTGTTTAATGTCAGCCTGTGGAGGAGGCACACGCTTTTAACCCCAGCACTCAGGAGGCAGGGGTGGGCAGATCTTTGAATTCGAGACCAGCCTGATCTACAGAGTGAGTTCCAGGGGAGCAGGGACTACACAGAGAAACCCTGTCTCAAAACAAATTGATAAACACATATAATTAAATACTTCAAAGTATAACCCAGGGCAGGGCCTGAGAGAGGTTTAAGGATGACAGTGTGTAGAATGCAGAAGCCCAAGGCGGACATCGGTTACTGAAGCTGTTCCTCACTGGGCCTCAAACAGAGCTGGACATTCACCGTAATCACAGCGGGTTTGTCTGCTTGCTTGCTTGTTTTCCCCTGGGTATATCGAGTAGATTCTGATGGAGGGGGTGGTATTTTTCTGTATCTCACACACACGTTTGAAGACGCATACACATACTGTTATAGAGTTCCTCTGCCTTCCCTCATGAACTAAAGGGAGGCCTTGGAGAGTCCCCCTGTCCTTGGAGCAGCTGTTGGAATCGCAAAGCTTGGCTGACAGGCCTTTTCTTCTCACCGTCCTAGGCTGCTGGTTCAAAATGCACGTTCCGAAATGTTTTCACTCAGTTAGTTTCCTCTCAGAGAACATTAAACTACAAATGGTCTGACCTCAGAGGCAGCTTAACAAATTGCTAAAACAAGAGTATCCTGAATGCTCACTTCCCTATGACACAATTTTCTCATTTTTTATTCTTTCTGGTTTTTTGTTGTTGTTGTTGTTGTGTTGTTGTTGTTGTTTGGTTTGGTTGTTTGTTTGTTTGTTTTTAGTCTAGGTCTCCCTATGTACTCCTGGCTGTCCTGACATTCACTATGTTAGACGAGGCTGTCTACACAGATCCTCCTGCCTCTAGCTCCTGAGTGGTGGAAGGAAAGAAATGGGACCCCTGATATATTTTTTTTTAATGACCGAGAAACTTTAATGCACAACAAGAACTTTAGAGGAAGCAATGGCTTTGAGTGAGAGAGCATGGTTCACAGGACAGCATGGTGAAACAAGAACAGGCAGGTCAGGGGGCAGCTGGTGTGTGAACTACTGACATGACCGACCTCCATGGTCTGGCTAAGGGGAAGCGATGACAGAGAACAGCCAGAGGCATCTGGAAAAGTTTATTTTTATTTTTCTTTTTTTTTTTTTTTTTTTAATTTTTATTTATTACATATACAGTGTTCTGCCTACACGCCAGAAGAGGGCACCAGATCTCATTATAGATGGTTGTGAGCCACCATGTGGTTGCTGGGAATTGAACTCATGACCTCTGGAAGAGCAGCCAGTGCTCTTAACCGCTGAGCCATCTCTCCAGCCCTTATTTTTATTTTTCAAGACAGGGTTTCTTTGTGTAACTCTGGCTGTCCTGGAACTGTCTCTATAGAGCAGGTTGGCTTCGAACTCAGTGATCGCCTGTCTCTGCCTTCCAAGTGCCAGGAATAAAGGTGGCAGCTGCCGGGAGGTGGTGGTGCAAGCCTTTAATCCTAGCGCTTGGGAGGCAGAGGCAGGTAGATTTCTATGAGTTCAAGGCCAGCCTGGTCAACGAAGGGAGCTCCAGGACAGCCAAGGCTACACAGAAAAGCCCTGTCTCTGGGGGTAGGGGGAAGGTGTGTACCTATTACTATCTAGCTAACATTTTTCCAATAAAAAAAAAAAAAAAAAAAAAAAAAAGGATGCTCTTCTGGTCTCCAGTGCTGAGGAGCCTCGGGTTACCGTGCAGACATGGCCAAGTCCAAGAACCACACCACACACAACCAGTCCCACAAATGGCATCAAGAAACCCCGGTCACAAAGATCCAAATTTCTTAAAGAGGTCAACCCCAAGTTCCTGAGGAGCATGTGCTTTGCCAAGAAGCACAACAAGAAAGCCTGAAGAAGAGGCAGGCAAACAACGCAAAGGCAATGAGTGCGCGAGCAGAGGCCATCAATGCCCTTGTGAAGCCTGCGGCCATTGAGCCCAAGATGCCAAAGGGCCAGAGCCACAAACTAAGCCATCTGGCTTTCTTCGCTCACCCCAAGCTTGAGAAGCAGATTAGAAGCTACATGGCCAAAGGTAGTAGGCTCTGCCAACTAAAGCCCAAAGTTCAAACCAAGGCAGAGGCCACAGCTCCAGCTCAGGCTCCTAAAGGTGCCCAGGTCCCTGTGAAGGCCCCGTAGGAAAGGCTTATGCTAATGTGAAGACAGATGGACTGGAATGACACAATATTTACATATGACCAGTGTCCTATGCTGTTTTTACAAATCAATCCAAGACAAGACCTGCTAAAAAAAAAAAAAAAAAAAAAAAAAAGATGCTGGAGTTACTAATGAGAGATTTTAAGGCACCTTGTCCCTTTTATCTCTGCATGTATGAACATCCTACTAGCTAGACTTATTATAGATGTTTATATCACGGTACTCAATAGTAACCTCCAGTGGAAACAGTTTAGCACCTGGCTGTTCTGGAGTGCACAGTGGCTTTTCTCTCGGCTGTTCTGTTGTTCTCCTTCTCCCTGTCAGAGAATCAGGGGCCCAGCCTGACTCAGGGCAGGGGCTTCTAAGGAAACATTGAGACAAACACGCTCCAGTCTGAAGTGAGAGGTCAAACCCCAGGTCTAGAGCCAGTTTTTCGTGAGCAAAAACCGCACGTGGCAATTTTCCAACATCACCTTCCCCCCCCCCCCGAAAAGGCACCTGCTTTTCTGTGAGACTGAGCCAGGTGATCAGCACAGCCAGACAGCTGTGTGTGGCGGCAGATCGGGGCAGGCCATCTGAAAGGCTTGGTGAGTGTTTTCCCTTTTTGACACCAAGGTGCAGGGGCATATAATAGGTTCTGGGAGGCAGGCAGGTCTCAGCTCCTTTGCGGGTCAAACTTCTGATGTGCTTCCCCTCTTTGGCTCCTTTAAAGGCATACATGTTAATCCCACGGGGGGAGAACAAGACTGATACCCTAAGAGAGGGTGGCCCCTTTGGAGTCAGCACGGGACACACCCAGACACCAAGTTCTCAGCACAAGGATGTCTTACCCCAAGGAGCAAGCAGGGGTAGGAGGTTGCAGAGATAGACGGCCAGCAGCAGCGGGAAGCCAGCCACAGCCAAGCAAGTGTTTTATGAAAAGTGGGTTTTTAAAGGGGGAAGAGGGGAGTCTGTGCTAGGGTGAGTTGGTGCATTCTGATTGGACATGTCAGCCAAAGAATAAATCTCCATTGTCTGAGCTTGGCGTTTTGTCTCAGGAAGGAGTCAGTGGCCAAGTAAGGGAAGGTAAAAGGCAAAAACCTGTTGGTGCCATGTTTGTCTTGCACAGGCCTGTTAGAGCCCTTCAGCTACAATTTGGAGGCAAATTTGAAGCAAGCTGTAATTAAATTCTGGTCAGGACAATGGACTCTGTCCAGGCCCGTGTTGGGTTCTCAGACAATGGTGACGGGTTGCGTTGGGCAGAGGCTTGGTGTTCTAATATTGATAAAGAACTGCACACCACGCAACAGGTCTGATACAAAGAGGTTTATCTGAAGAGGAGGGAAAAGGAGGAGAGTTAGAGCCTGAGTTAATGATGGAGAGAGACAGAGAGACAGTGGGATAGCATAAGGAGGGAGGCCTGGACGAAGGGAAAGAGAGTGAGTGAGAGAAGTGAGAAAGGCTAGTGGGTCCTTTATATCTAATACACGCCCAGCAAGCACCTGGCAGGTGATGACATCAGAGGTTGCTAGGCAACCTAGAAGGCAGGCTCCTGTGTGCTGTAACACAAGGCAAACCCTTAAGGCTATGCATTTCCCTCAGGTCCAATCAGGGCCAAGCATACATCCTGATGGATCTTCTGCCTACACGTGCTCAAGCAGTTTCTGTGAGTTGGCGCAAACAAACTGGTTTAGGGGAGAAACTCGTGGCTTATTCTCTCCCACCAACAGTGGCCTCCGGCATTTCAGGAAGTGTCTCTCCTTGAGCAAGGGGTTCACAGGTTAGAGGCATTTTTGTTTCATGGGTCTCTTAGGCACGGATATGAAAACTGAAAACATAACTTCCGGCTCTCACAATAAGTGCCTGTAACCTAGAGACCAATAAACAGAAAATCATTAAAAGAGGCCGGCCCCCGGGCAGTGGAGGCGCACACCTTTAATCCCAGCGTGTGGGAGGCAGAGGCAAGTGAAGCTCTGATTTCTAGGCCAGCCTGGTCTACAGAGTGCGTTCCAGGACAGGCAGGGGCTATCCAGAGAAAGCCTGTCTCAGAAAAATGAAACAAAACTCATGACTCCTTTGGGAACTCAGAAAATAGTGGCACAGGTCCCCCACCTACCCCTCCCCCCCCATTTGTCTATGTTTTACTGAGAAGTAGAAACAAAAGCAGAGCATCGGGCTTGGTGGTGCAGGCTTAAGGCTAGGGATTGCCCTGCGTCAGTTGGAGGGAGCAGGCTTGGAGAACTCATAGAAAGAGCATCATTGGGACCCGGGATAGGGTCTATCTCCATAAGAAATAGAGACACTAAGGATGAATTTAGGCTTCTCGGCAGCAGGGGGAACAGCCCCTCAAGGACTGGACCCTGAATCCTTTATGCAAAGCCTCTTTATTGTTACACAAAGGGCACCTCTCCCAAGTCAGTTTCCACCTACCAAGACTTCTGCTCTGACCTAGGTTTTTTAGGCAAAGGACCATCATCTAAGCTCTTCTCAGCCATAGGAGACTTCCAGGTTTGCCACTTATGGTACTAAATTACGCAAAGGTTCTGAGAATCCTTCCAAAGAACAACCCCATAGGAATCTCAGATAACAATCACTGAAAAGAGGCTACTTTAAAGCCTGGGTGCCATCACTCCGGACTCGTGCCAAGATTCACGCCAGATACAAGGTTCTGCTAACATTCTGCTATAGCAGCCAGGCTCAGTGGCTCACGCCTGGAATCCCAGCACGCTGGGAGGCAGGGGCAGGCAGATCTACAAAGTGAGTCCAAGACAACTAAGGCGACACAGAGAAACCCTGTCTCAAAAAAACAAACAAAACCAAAACCCCCAAAAGATCTGCTATGGCTAAGGAATTCTTCTGCATAGAAAAACTGGCCATTGACTGTGTGGCTCCTGTGGTGGGACTCCTGGGGTGGCACGGCTGCTGAGATGCTTGGGGTCTCCTTGGGGATAAGGAAGTGGAAAGGCAGGGGTGCTCTGTTCCTCTAGCACCCGAGGCTCTCGTAGTCACCATAGCTGTACTGCTCAGACTGGGCCCTTACCATGCAGGGCTCAGTGGACAAGGCTGTAAGTCCCAGTCATTCTTTAGAGCTACCAGAACTGTTTTCTTATTGTGAGCAAGATTCGAAAGCCCTCCATCTTCCTAAATACCCTGGACAGAGGAGTCCCTGCGACGGAGAGTTTTCCCGTGAGATATGCAAGCAGCACCTGCATTTACAAATTCCTTCAAAGGTTTCAACATTTCCTAACCAGACAGCCATCCCAGGATGGCCCCAACCCGTTAGCTTTACTCGGAAGCTCCCTGAGGGCTGGATCAGAGCTCTCTTAACACCCCACAGGGTGGGGCCAGGGTGAGAGCTGGGGTCTGGTCTTGATGACCTACCTTATCACGAAGGAAGGTTTTCCGTTGAGTTTTTCCTTACCCCAGAGCCTGGACCGTCCATCATCAGTCCAGAGAGCCAACCAGAGGAGGCACCCAGAGGACGCCCAGGCACTCTTACTTTGTCTTCCTGGGGCTCCTTCTCTCTGGCTGGCTGAGCAAGGGGGCTCCCAAATGATACAGGGAAATGTACCTCCTCACCCAATGGGAGTTTTGTACCTGTTTCTTTTGTTTGTTTAGTTTTTGCTTGTTTGTTTGTTTGTAGGCAGGTTCTTACTGTGTAGTCCAGGCTGTCCCAGAACTCCTGTATGGACCTGCCTGGCCTCAAACTCAGAGATCCACCTGCCTTTGCTTCTAAATGCTGGGTCACCACACCCAGTTTCTAACAAGCTTGGTCAGTGTTCTGCCTATCTCCGGTTGTGTTGGCGACAGCACTCCTTCAGCTAAATTCCACTTTGTGTTGTTATGGGCTCAGGAATAGCCGCACGCACACTGACCACTCGGACACCAGGCTCAGACTGATGGAGGTTTATTGAACGCTGAACAAAAACTGACCTGGCAGGGCCATAACTAGACTCGGGAGCCAGACTATGACACTGCTCTGTTTCTAAGGCAGGTTGTTTTTTTCTTCCCTACAAAACAAAACAATAACAACAACAACAAAATAAACCAGATAATGACCAGGTAACCAGGTGTGCATAATTTTGTTTTGAGCGTAGTGTGATAAAAAGTAGCTAGACAGAGCACTTTAAGCTGATTGGCTGGGATTTAGGGTAGGAGAGTTCTTGGGGGCTTTCCAGCTTTCTGGGAGAAAGGAACATAGCAGGCTGCAGCGATCTAACCTCTAACAGAACATACATTTGTCTTTAACTCAAGCAGAGCATGCGTTTATTATCTATTGTTTTATTCTAAGCAGCAAGCATTGAACTATCGAATTGTATCCAGTTCTCAGGCACATGCAGTCTAGGAACTTGAACTTAATTTCATCTTATGCTCAAAATAGAGCCTTGGAGGCAAAAATGGCTACTGATACGCTAAAGGCAAAAGCAGGTGTTAGCAGAGGAGCCACAGTCATGCTAAGAACTAAAGCAGGGCTCAATGGAGGGACTGCAGAGTTTAAGCAGGTTAAAGCAGTGTAAATGAACATTTCCTAAGCGAGCTTATTAGCAATCCTCTAGAGCAACACTTTCATTACTTCAGTTTCTCCTGACTCACAGGTCATACCAAACCCAGTCAAATCCCATTCATCCCGGTACCTCACTTTTGTCTGCTGTAATGCTCAGGTGGGTGAGCATGAGTGTCCATCCTCACCATGTCCCATCCTCCTAAGCCAGGTAAATATCTTTCTTCAGGTCATTATCGCTGTCTATAACTTTATTCAGTTTTTTCCATATGGAAGACTGGCAGGCAAGCATGTGAGCGGGGTCTAGAGCATCTTAGGCGTGTGCTTTCAGCCCCACCCTTTCTTCTGACAAGGTGTCACCCATTCTGGGGTTCAACGTCAGTAGGAGACTTAGGGTCAGCCACCTACCGTGACCTTGAGCAGCAAATGTAACGCTCCTTCCTCTGTGAGGGAGCGTGAGAAGTCTGGCGGAGGAGATAGTCTAAAGAGACACTTGCTTTACAATCCGACGATCAGGTTGTTGAAACAGGAGACTCCAAAGAAACGGGAATTTGGGGAGAAGGAAGAGGCACCGGCCACGGGGAGATCTAGTCTTCCTGTCTTTCACACAGTTCTAAGAGCCCACCTGACCACAGCGATGGCGGTGGGCGGAACCACACGCCTCGTTAGGTCTGGGAATCGCCGGAGAAGACCTCAGACTCAAGTAGTAGGTAGAAGCAAAGAGCGTTTCTGCAGAGAAAAGCAGAAATGCTGGGGTCGACCACTCATGAAATGGCGATGAGCTCGCAGGCTCCTTTTAAAGCCAGAAAGGGGATCCCTACTGTGGCTACGTGACCTTGGCTGGGATTGGCTAGTGCCCATGGAGGCTCCGTGACTCCAGCTGGGACCGGCTGGCTCCTTGGAATTAAGTCCTCTCAACCTTGGCCCGACTGCTTAGATATGCACATCCTTGGACCACTATTTCAACTTTGATCTTACTCCAGGGCCTCAAAGACATGCTCGAGGGGTTCACTGGATCTCTTTGTCTTCCTTCCCAATGTAGCCATGTTATGCCCAAGTCTCTCAGACCCCAAAGGAGCCGATTCCGATGAAATACACTGTAAGGTCTTTATCACAAGCTGGAGCTTGGGCCCACTGATAGAAGTCATGCGGGATGAGAGTTACACGGCAGGTTCACAAATCACGCCACATGACTGGTTCCTCTTGGGAGGTTTATTGGGGGAAGGGAAGGGGAGGGAAGAGGAGAGAAGGGGGAAGGGGTCAGAGAGACCATCTCTGGACGAGGCAGGAGAGAAAGAGAGAGAGAGGAGGAGCTCCGAGTTCTCTTATAAGGTGACCCAGACCACTCGCAGGTGGTTTCCGGTGGCCAGCGGGTGGTCCTCTAGGTGGCCTCCCAGATGCCAGATAACCAGTTCGTCAGGTCCCTTGGGGCTGGCCGTAGAGATGCCTGCTTAAGGATCCCAACACCTACACCATCACCAACCATCATTTCTCAACCGTGGAGCCCCAAGCTCAGGGAGAGAGGGGTTTTTATTTAGGGTTATAGCAAGGTTCAGGAAATCCCAGCTTGGCAGCTCTATTTGTTTGCCCTGAGGGCCAAAGCCATAATTGTCTTACTCAGCCTATTGTAAAGACATCTGGGTAAACTCCAGGTGTTCATTGATTAACGGTTGCTAGGGGTGATGGTTAAATATTGCCAGAGGTGAGTGGCACGTTTTTGTGGGTTTTCTCCGTGTTATTTCTTGGGTAAGGGACTTTATTGTCTTGTTCCTGAATTGATGACCTATGGTCTAGTTCTTGGGATTGGTAACTTTAGGCCGGGGGTGGGGGGTGGGGGGTGCTGGTCCTCTCAGCCACACTGAATAAATTTCCTTTTTCTGTGTTCCACTTGTGAATGAGAATTGCTGAAAAGAAACTATGTCTGCAGAGCCTGATGGATAAAACTTCAGTACCTGGAGGGGTTGGAATGTTGCAGGTCCAGCGGCTAACTTACCTCATCTTGGGCTACCTCAGGCTCTCAGAACAGCCATGCCTTTGCCCACCTCTGTGTCGGAACTAACATCCTGTGACTAATAGACAGAAACCTCTAGAATCTATTAACTTCGCAGAACACTAGCTTCCACCAAACCAAAAGCTGAGAACGTTATCAGATAGCATCTTGAGCCTATAGAGAACCCTCCCCCGCCTCGCTGTACCCGTCTCTCTGAGGTGCCCACCCATATATTTTAAACTTGCCTTGACTCGTGACTTCCTTTGCTCTGCCACACTATGAAGCTTCATGGAACTGCTTCCATGTTAGGACACAGAACTTGGGGTAATCTAAATGTGTGTTCTGGGGCCAAGGTAACACAAAACGGTCTAGAACAGACTCTCTCATTTCCTTTACAGTGAGCCCTGTGGCCCTTGTATCAACGGACTATAAATTTAATCCTTTCGTTGGCTTATTGAGGGTGGGTGGCCAGGCCTGGCTTGGGCCTCGGGTTTAATCACAGAAAGGAGAAGGACCATCCCTGCCTGCTGCAGCTGTGGGGATTAATGAGTTCAAGCGTGGTGAAAGTTCACAGTCACCCTTGGTTACAGAGTGAGTGTGAGGCCAGCCTGGGGTTCGTGAGACCCCATCTAAAAATAGCAAAACAACAGAGGGGAGGAAAAGCAGTGGGTCTAAGAGCTGTCTGTGCCCCCGCACGTGGGCATCCATGTGCGGACAGCAGCGGACCTTCTTCGTCCACTCAAACAGACTCATGCAGAAGCTTGAGGGCAATTTTACTAGAGTTTAAAAGAGGGAGGAGACGGTCACGGTGAGGTATACCTTTAATCCCAGCCACTCGGGGAGCCAGAGGTAGGCAGATGACTATGAGTTCAAGGCCAGCCTGCTCTACACAAAGCAAGTTCCAGGACAGCCAGGGCTCTTTTACACAGAGAAACCCTGTCTTGAAAAACCAAAACAAACAAACGAAAAAATTTTAAAAAATGAGGAAAACAAAAAACAAAAAACAAAAAAACCAGTACCCCAGGGCAGACCTCAGCCGCTGCCTGGAGGAGAAAAGAGAGAGCTCAGACATATGAAAGAGGGAGGGGCCTTTAGAGAAAGAGTAAGGAGGACAAAACGTTGCCAGGGAAGCCCAAGTTGCTAAGGAGGGCGGGCTTAGAAAGAAGTAAAGGGAGTTATGTTCTTCTGTTATTCAGAAAAGTGGGCAGACTTAGCCCGTGTAAGCTTCTGTGCTAGGGCTGGGGATTCTGGGAAGGGAAAGTATAGCATCTCATTAAAGAACTAATCATCCTACCCATCTCTTCAGCATGGCTTAGGGTGAGTCCACCTTCCTGGTCCCCCAGCCACACTGGTTGAACCAGCCCAAGGGGATGCTAGACTCCACCCAACGTAGCTTGTGCCCTCGTGGCCGGGAGCTTTTCCCATGATACTATTAAGTTCTACCAGGCTGGCACTAGACTTTTAGCCTCAACTGCTAGATGTACTGGCACGTGCCACCACGCTTAGCCATTCACCAAACTTTTATTTTTCTTAATTTTGGGGAGGTTGAGACAGGGTCTCTCTATGTCGTCTTGACTGTCCTGGAGCTTACAGAAATCTAACTAACAGAGATCCACCTGCCTCTGCACCCCGAGTGCGGGCATTTAAAGGTGTGAGCCGCCACGGCCAGCTCATTCTTCATTTAATTGTGTGCGCGCACACGCATGCTGGTTTGGAGGTGGCCTGGTGCTGTGTGCCGGGCACCTGACAGCGCTGTGCAGTGAGCTGGCTCCTCCGTTAGGTCCTCAGGCTTAGCAAGGGTTTTTTGTTTGTTTGTTTGTTTCCTCCTGAGTTTTCCTATCAAGCCCTTAAGAAACAAGTGCCAACTCTTCTAACATTATTCTAAAAAAAAAAAAAAAAAATCTAAGGGGAAGTCTTCTAACATCCTAAAAAAGTAAAAATATAGGGGAAGGGATTCGAAACCCATTCTGTGAGGTCAGCGTTTTGCTGACACCAAAACCAGACGAGGACACACAAAGGAAAGTTCAGGCCTCGACAAAAGACGGGCCAATGGGAACCGTCAGCAGCTGAAAAGCACCTCCGCACTTCAGACCGGGTGGGATTTGCCCCAAGGATATGAGTTGGTTCCACAGTGAACTCGAAGCAGCACAGTAACCACTTGAAGGACAGACTCATACGGTCACTTCAAAAGACACTAATCGGGGGCTAGAGAGATGGCTCAGTGGTTAGGGGCACTCGCTGTTCTTCCAGAGGACCTGGGTTCAAATCCTGACACCCCGTGATAGCTCACAACTGTCTGTACCTTCAAGATGTGACACTCTCACATAAGGCACACATGCAGGCAAAACATTAATACACATAAAATAAACACAAATAAATTAAAAAAAAAACAAATTGAAGAGAGAAGGCATGTACTTAGACACAGCAGAGGCCACACAATTCAAACCCACAGCCAGAAAACAAAATGGGGGCATGAGGAGAGGAAATCTCTGAGATCTGGTATAAAAAGCTGTCTACTTCCCCTGCTTCAATTCAGCATAGTACTGGGTGTTCTAGACAGACCAGTCAGACAAGAGAAAAAAAAGGGGGGTGCCCGAATGGGGAAAGAGGAAGTACATTTTGCTTGCAAATAACATGATGTCTGTAGAAAACTTAAAGGTGCCACAAAAAAAAAAAAAAAAAAGTAATGGTTGGTAAACAAGTATCGTAATGTGGCAAGCAGTAAGCCGGCATGAACGAGTGGGTGACATTTCTACACACCAACAGCAACTTGCAAAAGGACACGAGAAACACACCCAGGGGCCGTGTCCCTGGGCCTACAGGCAGGCAGTCAAACCGAACACTTCGAAGAGAAACACCAAATCCACAATTGTCCAATTAAAGTAAGCTTTATTTAGTACTGGCCAGGAGGGTGGACACAGGCCGGGTCCATACTCAAGATTCCCAAAGAATGGCCAGTGACCTGATTAGGTCACTCTGGTGCCTATAAAGGTCAAACTGACACGGCTACGTGCTTTCTGCCCTTTGTCCAGTGGGGGCAAGCATCCATACTGGTGTACTTCCTGCCTAGGAAACTCCTGCCCACCTGAGCTCAAGCACAGCCTGTGCAGTTTGGGCAACCAACCTTGTTTACCGAAGGGAAAACACATGGCTTGTTCTCTTCCCCTGCCCACCCTGCATTCTAAGAAGTTATCTGTCCTTGGGCAAGTGGGGTTTACACATCAGCGTTAGCCCTTTCAAGCCCCTCATTCAATGTTTAGGACAAACAAAGTGAAGAAAATGCTGGGCATGGTGGCATATATCTGAAATACAGCATTGAGAGTCTGAGGCAGGAGGATCAAGAGTTTGAGGCCAAGCTGGGCTAGTTAGGGAGGACCGTGTAAGCTGGGTTACAAAGTGGGATCTTGCCTTAAAAGAAAAGAAAAGAAAAAACAAACTACCCATCAGATGGAAGAGACAGATAGGAGATAAGAAACTCAAACAACTTAACAATAGAAAACAAACTACCTAAAGAATGAGTGACTCACTTGCGTGAACATTTCTCAAAAGGAGGCAGGCACATGGGCTGAGAGACGGCTTAAGCAACAGAAGTCACAGAAATGTGAAGACCCAAGTTCTATCCTAGGCACCCCAGAAAAATCTGGGAGTCATGGTGTGCCGTAATCCCGGTGCTGGGGAGCTGACTACAGGGAGATCCCTGGGGTTCATGCAACAGCCATTCTAATTGAAGCAGCCAGGCTCAAGTCCTAGCGAGAGACCCTGTCTAATACAAGGTTGACCTTTCGCCTCGATTTATGTGCATATACATATGTGCACACTGACACACGCACACACACACCCGAAAAAAATTTTTTTTTTTTTTGTTTTAAATGGAATTAGGAGTCAGGTGCTGTGGCACACGCCTTTAACCCCAGCACTCGGGAGGCAGAGGCAGGCAGATCTCTGTGAGTTCGAGACCAGCCTGGTCTACAAAGTGCATCCAGAACAGCCAGGACTGTTACACAGAGAAACCCCGTCTCGAAAAATCAAGAATAAAAAAAGGAACTAGGTTTGTTGGCTCCTATGTGTAATTCTATTACCCAAGAGGTTGGGGCAGGGGACTGCCCTTGAGTTTGAGGCCAGCCCGGGGCTATAAACAAGACCCTGCCCCTCAAAAAAACAAAACAAAGCAAACAAACAAAAACAGCAAAAGCTAAGGACAACAAAAAATGCTTGAGAAGATGAGAAAACGAGAACACTCATACATTCGTGGTGAAAATGCAAAACAGTATAAACCATTATGGAAAATGTAGTATGAAGGTTCCTCAAAATGCTAAAACACAGGGCTGGGAAATAGCTCTGTGGCAGAGTTTGCCTTGTGTGAAAGGGTTTAACCCCTAGAAAAAAGGAAAATACCATTTGAAAGGCCTGGGGATATTGTTTAGCATGGATCTCTAGAAACGAATCCCAGGTCGGCCTCACAGGGAAAGAAGCCTGTGCCTGAGACCTGTCTCCATCTCCACAGGCCTCCTCCGAATGCCTGGTGGCCCTGGGTCCTGCTGAGGTTTGTGTCAACTTGACACTGGCTAGAGTTATCTGGAAAGAGGAACCTCGGTTGAGAAAGCACCTCCGTCAGATTGTCTGCAGGCTTATCTGTAGCAGAATTGTAGCAGAACTGTTGGATCTGGCATGATCCAACAGAGAAAATCTAAACCCAAACAAAACAAAAACAAAAACAAAAACAAAAACAAAAATAAAAATAAAGGAAAAGAGTAAATGCAGACTGTCTAAACGTAGAAGCAAAAGCCCCAGTTAGCCTCTGAGTGACTTCCTCGGAATATGAGCTCTAGCACGTGCCTGCAGTTGGTGTGTGAGGTAGAGGCTAGCTTGGGCTATATACCATGACCTATCTCAATAAATAAATAAATAAATAAATAAATAAATAAATAAAACAAAAAAGCCGAGGTGCAGGCATTCAAAGAACCCTAATGTGAACCAAGAGCACCCAAACAAACAAACAAAACAAACAAACCCAATCTCATCTTCTGTCTCTCTCCTTCCTAAAAGAACCCCCAATTTGTGTACCTCCGTACACATGAGGGATGCTGGCCTTTCCTTTAGCACCGAGAAGGATGAACTTTGATTCTTTACCTACGAACTCAAAAGGCCTCCGCTGGTGATGTTCTCGAAATGCAGCTAGACCGTGTGTTATCATACTGCTTAAGCGTCTGCCGCAACGTATTTGGTGTGAGGAAGGACGTTTATTGTGAGAAAGGAGGGGAAGGGAGAGAGAAGGGGGTACCCCAGAGAAGGAGACAGGAGAGGGATGACAGCTGGGTTATATCTCAAGCACCTGGCACAGGTGACGTAGGATGTAGGTGTTGACGTAGGATGTTGTCAGGACCCTCCGAGGGCAGGCCAGATGGAGTGTCCGCACACCAACCTAAGAGTCCAATGAACAAATGAGGAACTAGGAAGAGAGGTCGAGGAGGGAACGAGGATGTCGGACTGCTTCCCTTGCAGGACAAGTTACAGTATGTAAATGCTGGTTCATTGGAAGCAGGGGGTGGGGACCTGATTATATGCTGGAGAACCTCTGGGAGAGGGGAAGCCCCGCCCCTAGGAAGAGGACAAAGTACGGCAGCCACGCCCAGCAGCAAGTAGGAACCTAACATCCCAGGTGAAGAAATCCTCCTTGGCTACTTTCTGCTGACGTTTGGGGTATTGATCAGGGGTGGAGAGCCAAAGGCTGGAACGTTGGCTGAGTCCGGGAAGAGCAGCAGGCCGTTGCATTTGCTGTCCAGGATCTGTGAGACCATCTGTGGCTGGGACACTGCAGGTCCAGCTGCTGCAGTCTGTGAGGTGTGGGCAGGAGCACCCGGAGCTCTTGAGGACACGCCTGGCAGGATGCTGGGCCATATATACTTATTAGGGGCAGAATACACATTTGAGGCTTTTAGGTCCGTGGTCTTGGTAGTTGGGGAGGGGAGTCCCAAAACTAGGAATAGGGAGAGGAATCCAGCCTCTGAGATAGGCAATAGGTGGGAAATTTAGACTGTTGATTGGCAGGCTTTTCTGGAGTCTATTCAGCCTGAGAGATGGATTCGGGTGGATTTCCTGTGGATTACAGTAATCCTTTTTAGTTTACAAAGAAGACAGCTTTTAAACACATTAGCATCACTATTGTAATCTGCAGGGAAAGACACGCGGTAGAAAAAAGCCATAGGCACATCTTTGTGTCATAACATAGCAGAGGCTTGGGAAATTATTTTGGGTTAACAGCATGGACACTCTCTGAGGTGAACCCAGGAAAGACAGAAGCCTTCCATGAAACAGAAGGGGCAAAAGCTCTCTTGATCTTGATTTTTTAGTATGATTACATATCATTACATATCATGAAAGAGAAACTTCTTCCCTTTATCCAGAGGACTGCATGTATATAAATCTAGCACAATGAGAAACTTTTAAAAAAATCTTTCTTTCTTTCTTTCTTTCCTTCCTTCTTTCTTTCTTTCTTTCTTTCTTTCTTTCTTTCTTTCTTTCTTTCTTTCCTTCCTTCCTTCCTTCCTTCTTTCCTTCCTTCCTTCCTCCCTTCCTTCCTTCCTTCTTTCCTTCCTTCCTTCTTTCCTTCCTTCTTTCTTTCTTTCTTTTCTGTCTCTCTTTCTTTTCTTGCCTTTCTTTCTTCTGGTTTTTCGAGACAGGGTTTCTCTGTGTAGCCTTGGCTGTCCTAGACTCGATTTCCAGACCAGGCTGGCCTCAAACTCACAGAGATCCACCTGCCTCTGTTTCCAGAGTGTTTTGGAAGAGAGAAGGGGGGAGGAGAACTGTGCTGAGGAAAAGTATCACCCAGGGAAAGGATCCTAGAGGTCAGAGAAAACAGCCAGCCATTGCCTTCTATGCTGACTAGGAAGAGAAAACCTGCCTAGCCTAGTGACTGGTGGGACAGAAGGCAGATCTGTTGCGGGTGGCAGGGCGGGCAGAAGGGGTCCTGGCGTGCCACCACCAGTCTTGGCACCAGTGTTATAATACTAAGAACCTGCTGCAACATATTTGGTATAAGGAAGGAAGGGGAAAAGGGAGAGAGAAGGAGGAGTGCCCCAGAAAGAGACAGAGACACACAGAGAGAAATCAAGGGGGAGAGAGCGGCTGGGAGTGGCAGACGGTTCATGTCTGGAGCCCCTGGCCCAGGTGACAACATCGGATGCAGGTGGTGGTGTGGGATGTTGCTGGGACAAGGCCCTTGAGGACAGGCCAGTTGAGTTGCCTGCAACCAACGTAACAGCCTGGCCCTGTGGCGATGGGTTAATTTGTCGATGGAGTCCATACTGGAGCCTGTTACGGTTTGGATATGGAGTCTCCCCCAGGTTCATGTTCTGAAATTGTTCTCCAGACAATGGTGGCAGTGTAGGAAGCCATGGACTACTTAGGACAGGAGTTCTAAATGGCAGAGGTGGATCACTAGGGAAAAGCCTTTGAAGGTTTTATCTCGGTCCCCAGTTCTGGCCCAGCTGGCTGCCTTTAGGTCTACCACCACGTGAGCTGCCAGAAACTGGTTTTCTGCCATGTGAAACTAAGGATGGAGTGAAAGTGTGAGCCAAAATGCTTTCCACCCTTGACTGTTTTCAGGGATTGCCGTCACAGTGCCACGAAAGCAGCTAATGTGTGGTGTCACCGGGAGCTGACTGACCCTGGAGTGAGACCTCACTGAAGTCTCTTTGGGTGCCTCTTTGGGACATGTAAACCCATCTGCGGTTATTCGTGGTCTCCTTCTGTTTTCTGACTGCTGTGGGGTGAAGCTCTGCCCTGCCAAACCCTTCCCACCATAACAGTCAACCACCGTTACCCTCACCTGAGGCTCAAAGCAATGAGACCAAGAAACCATGGACTAAAACAATGGGCTAAATAAACACTTTGTCTTATGTGATGGAAAGTTTTGGCGTCATTAAAAGCTCAGTTATATTGTGTAAACATATTTTTTGGTTTTATTCATTCATTCACTTTATTTATTTATTCATTTATTATGCATACAATGTTCTGTCTGCACGTACACCTGCATGCCAGAAGAGGGCACCAGGTCAAGATGGTTGTGAGCCACCACGTGGTTGCTGGGAATTGAACTCAGGACCTCTAGGAAGAGCAGCCAGTGCTCTTAACCTCTGAGCCATCTCTCCAGCCCTGTTTTAGTCCCAGGTGTCGGCTATGGGGTTGATTCAGATGGTCCACAGCAGCAAACTATTTGCCTCCTACGGGCTCTGAGAGGGGCTCTTTGGCAGCTCGTTTAATTCTGAGGACCCTGAGAGGGATAAATGCCGGAGCCCAGAGAATGTTGGGGAGGCTCTGAGAAAAATAATTGCTGCTGCTCCGCCTGCTGCTCCTGGGTGCTGGGAAGCCATTTGATGAGAATATCCTGGAACAAAGATTGACTTTCCCTAAGGAACCCAATGACCCTAAATAGCAGGAAGTGGCTAAAGGGAGCTAGCTATGCCCCCTCTCCCCACTAACCTTTCTCACCCACCTGGTGTCGGAAGGGATTAGAGTGGAGAAGGGACATATAGAGGCAGAAATGTAAATAAAATACTTTTAAAAAGTGCACCAACAGTCTTTTGCTCTTGTGCATTTTAAGATTTTTGTTTGTTTCATTGTGGGTGTGTGTTTCCCGTTGCCCCCAGGCCGTCCTCAAACTTGCAATGTTTCTGAGGCCAGCCTTGAACTCCTAAGCTGTGATGGGTTGCAGACACGCACCACCACACCCACACTGAAAGCTAACTTTCTGGCATTCTGTCTGTCACAGGAGCGAGAAAAGCATCTAACACAGCTCATCCCTCACGACACCCCCATGGCTTCCGCCCCCAAGACAGAGGAAGAGGCCATTCTTGCCAAGTTTCTCTTTATTTTGGAGAGAAAGAGAGGGATGCCTGCTGCCACCAGACCTGATTAAGGCCACATCCTGTACTCTGAGAGGAACCGGCCCCAGAATGGATTGTGGGTGGCAGAGCAGGAAGACAGAGAGCATGGACACATTACCTCCACCCCTGCCTGCCTCCGTCAGTGGGATTCCTTAGAAGCAGATTTTTTTTTTAAAGTTATTTGTAGCCAAAGGCATCCTCAGTACCTAAAACATAATCCCTTCCTTTATTTCTAAAATAAGGGAAAAACAGAAAAATCTGATATTTTCGGAGAACGCTGTAAAAGGGCTTACTCCGAAGCGATGGCAGGGGCTACAGGGCTGGGCACAGGGCAGTGGGGAGGCACTGCCCGCCAGGGCATGAGGACCTGAGGTTTGTGTTTCCCTGCACAGCCTTGGCCTGGACTTGCTGTGTCGTTCCAGCCTCCGTGAGCACCGCATGCACACGGCGCACAGACATACATGCAGACGAACACGCAGACATACGAGATAAAGGCGAATATTTTTAAAAATGCATGTGTGCGTGTATGAGACCTTCAAAGGCAAGGAGGGTGCCCTGAGGGAGAGAATTCAAGCCTGGCCTCTGCGTTAGTTACTTTTCCATGCCTGCGACAGGACACTGTGGCGGAGTGTCGCTGGTGGCACTCTTTTTCTTTACTCTACTCTATTCGGGGTGTTTAGGCCTTTACCTCCCTTCCACCAACCCCCCAACCTTAAGTAGGGGGAGAGAAAAGGTTAGTAGGCAGAGAGGGTCCAGACTCCTTTACTTCTCCCAGCTAGTTAGGGCCAAGGGCTCTTTTAGGGCTCTCTGCCAATCTCCATCAACCGAAGCTGCAGCTAGCAGGCTCCTCCACGCCGACGCACCCTGAAGAGGCTTCTCTCTGTCTGCTCCAAATTGCCACACTGCCCCTGGGCTCTGGGCTCTCCAACTGCTCCACGCCACACGGAACACCACCACACACAACTCCTCTTCTCGTTCTTGGCTCTCATATTTATGCTCTCAGAGTCTTAGACCACCCCCCCCCCTCCGTGAGGCACATGGGGGGCCGTTACCAGCTGGCAAAGGTCACACCCCGCACGTTAACAGGTGTGGACAAACTATAGCCCAACTAAAATGCCACGCTTTGGATTAAAGCAAAAACATATTTACATAACATAACTGAGCTTACAAAGAGACCAAAACTCCCCTTACAAAACAGCATGACCAAGGCAACTGTTTAATCGCGCTTATAGTTTCAGAGGGTTAGAGTCCATGGTGGCAGAGCAAAAGAACAGGGGCAGGAATCAGAATTTGACCCTCCAGCAGGGGGCAGACACAACACACTGCAGATGACTTTCAGAAACCTCAAAGCCTGCCTCAAGCGATACATCCCCTACGTGACCACGCCTCCCAGTCCTTCCCAAACAGTTCCACCAACCGGGAACCAAGTATTCAAACATATGAGGCCACGAACATTTCACCTTCTGGTCCCCACAGGCTTGTAGCCATATCAGAATGCAAAATGCATTCCGTCCAACTTCAAAAGTCCGCAGTCTTTCAGTCTCAGCAATGTTTAAAAGTCCAAAATCAAGCCAGGCGGTGGTGGTGCACACCTTTAATCCCAGCACTGGGGAGGAAGAAGCAGAGGTAAGTGGATCTCTGAGTTTGAGGGCAGCCTGGTCTACAGAGGGAGTTCTGGGATAGCCAGGACTGTTACACAGAGAAACCTTATTAAGAAAAAACAATAAAACAAAAACAACAACAACAACAACAAATGTCCAAAGTCCAAGATATCCTCTGAGACTCAAGGCAATCTGTTAACTGTAACCCTCTGTAAAATCAAAAGCAAATTACATGCTTTGTACATACAACAGCACGGAATACACATCGCAGATCCAAAAGGAAGGAATTAGCACTTAGCAAGAAAAAAACTGGACCAAAGCAAGATTTTAGAACTGAGTAGGACAAACTCCTGTTGAGGGGTGGGGTGGTGCTATCTATTCTAACGTTAATCACTTTCCCCCTGAAGCCTGCTTACCCCAAAACTTTGTAAAAACTTTGCCTCTCTGTTTAACCTATAAAATGAGACGCGCCTGTGCATGGTGGATGGGGAGGTGGGGCCAAGGTTTTCCGGCTTTGGGGGACAGGAGAGGATGGTAGGAAGGAGAAACAGGAAGAGGAGGAAGGAAGAAGGAAGCCACTATGGATGGGTTAGGCGGGAAAGGAACCACATGGACCAGGAGGAAGGACTCCAAGACTGGCTTGGAAAGGAGTGATCCAGATGTAGAACAAGCAAGTATTTATGGAATTATGGGTGGGAGGCAGCCCAATCAGAGATGGTTAAAGCAGATGGCAATTGATGGGGGAAGGGGAACTACCTGCCCAGCCCAAGGTGTTTTAAGGCAATTATAAGATCTATCAGGAGTCTGTATCCTTTATTGATTATAATATCGGATTAGATAATCGTAATGATCATAGGGCTAACACACACATCATTTGACCCTACAGCAACCAACTCCAAATCTTATGGTTCCGTGTGTTTGAAGTCGAGCGGCTTGGCTGCACACTGCTGTCTCTCGGGCTGGTTCCACTCCCTGTGTGCAGCTCTCCTCACAGGCAGCCCATGGCTCTGGCACCTCCAACATCTCATAGTCTCCAGCGCAATCCAGGCTTCATTTTCACAGGTGCACGTAATGGCTTCTCGGGGCCTCCGAGCAGGGACTCCCCTGCCACATGCTTGCCCTCAGTGCCCCTGTGGAGGAGGATTCTGCAGCCCCTTTGCTTCTGCATTCTTCATGAGTCGCAGAACCACATGGGCAACACTGCCATGCATGGCTGCCCTCTTGGGATGGGGCCTGGTCCCTTGAATCACATCTCATCAGCTTTCGTTGCTGTTCCTTTTTAGGAACAGAACAGTCCTCAGACCTTGTTTGTTTGTTTGTTTGTCTGTTTTTTGAGACAGGGTTTCTTTTCTCTGCGTAGCCTTGGCTGTCCTGGACTTGGTTTTGTAGACCAGGCTGGCCTTGAACTCACAGAGAAACTCCTACTTTGCCTCTCAGAGTGCTGGGATTGCAGGTGTGCACTACCTGTCAGCTCTCCTCGGGCGGTTTCCTTAGCCGATGGGTCTCGCCCTGAGGACATCCCTTCCCTTTATTTCCTTTCAGATCAGGCCTTTCCCTAATCTCATCTCTTTCAGCACAAGCCCTTGCCTCAAACATTAAACTTCCTGGCACTCTTTTCTCTTCAAACTGTACATTTTATATATTTCTTTTTGCCCTGATCACTAATAACCATGTGACAGTCAATTATTAGGCTGTCTTGAAACTTCCATCAAAGAAATTAGTCTGTTACTTTTCAATTAACTGTGGGCAAATTCTCAGGACAAGGGCAGAACACAGCCATATTCTTTGCCAAAATATCACAAGAACAGCCTTTAGCCCTGTCGCTAATATTGTTTTCCTCTGAAACCTTTTGAGCTAGGTCTCCACAGCCCACAAAGCTCTGAGCACGACTGTCTTCCATGCTCCTAAGACGCTCATGAAACTCTGCTTATAGCATTCAACTGCTTTCCTGCCCAAAGTTTTCCACATTCAACAAAACAAAATAAAACCACACGATCGGGCCAGTCACCATAGTCCATCCCTGGTACCAACTTCTATATTAGTTACTTTTCTATTGCTGTTTCAAAACACAATAGACCAAGACAACTTATAAAAGAGAGTGTTCAACTGGGCTTATGGTTTCAAAGGTCGAGATGCCACAGTGTTGGAGCAAAGGCATGGGGCAGGAGGAGCTGAAAGATCACATCTTGATTTTCAAACAGCTGGTATGGGGGATGGTTGGGAGGGCAAGAGGGCACAGTGAAAATGGCCTGAATCTTTGGAAACCTCAAAGGCTAGCTCCAGTGGCACACCTCCTCCATCAAGGCCACACCTCCTAATCCTTCCCAAACAGTTCTTCCGACTAGAGACAAAGTATTCAAATACAGGAGGCCACTACAACCTTTGGCTCTACTTAGGCACACACATGTACACAAAAGGAAGAAAGGAAGAAAGGAAGAAAGGAAGAAAGGAAGAAAGAAAGAAAGAAAGAAAGAAAGAAAGAAAGAAAGAAAGAAAGAAAGAAAGGAAGGAAGGAAGGAAGGAAGGAAGAAAATAAGCTTAAAAAAGAAAAAATACTAGATGGAGTTGTTAGAAATTAAAAACATAATCCTGAATTATTGAAAGTATTGACACAAAAAGTCAAGGAACTACCCCCCAAAATAGAAGTCTCCCCCCAAAAATGAGAATAAAAGACAAAAAGGGGGGGGGACAATAGGCCAGGCATGATGGCACTCACCTTTAATCCTAACACTTGGGAGGCAGGAGGATTTCTGAGTATGAGGATCTCTGGTCTACAGAGCGAGTTCCAGGACAGCCTGGCCTACACAGAGAAATAAGACAAACAAAAAAAGAGAAAACAGAGAATGGGGGGAAGGAGGCTACATTATCTCTATTATCTCAGGTGAACCTCCACTGTCAATAAGGTTGTGGCCTTGAAAACAAACCAGATTACCTCACCACCACCACCACTACTTCTCTTAATGGAACATGTTAAGCAGTGGCAAGGAGGCAGCTCCTGGCATCGTTCATGGGCTCCAGTCACCTTGTAGTCATTTCTCTGCTACCCAGCACAGCTCTGTTGTCACCTGTATGATTTTGTTGTCTAGAGTTCTACCAAGCAGGAAGGGAAATGTGCGTGCAAAGGTGGCCAAAATTGAAAACAAACCCACAAGTCTGAGTTCCATCCCACAGTGGAAGGAAAGAATCCATTCCTGAAGTTTGTCCTCTGACTTCACCATCTTCTTTACAGAGACACAGCAGGTACATCCAGGAGATAATCCATAAATGCAAGAGCAAGAGAGAACTGAGGAAACAGAAGAAGGAAATGAGCAGAGACACATCCTAAGAGATGTTCACCATGCCACAGGGCTTCCATCTTCAGTCTAAGTGTTTAGTGAACGCCTGCCCACCGAAAGAGCCACACCCCAAGCCCAGCAAAACCACGAAAGTGTCATTTGTTATTTAGCATTCAACAGGAAGCAGCAGCAGCTGGTGACAGAACTGACATAAACAAAAACACGCATTCACAGGTACACACCCAAGTCTGAGAAAGCAGCCGAAAGAAAGAGGCATCTGCTCTACGCTTGGTCCCCAGTTTCCTGGGACCAGCCTTAGAAGGGAAACTGATGTGATCCCAGCACTCAGGAGTCAGATCTCTATGAATTTGAGGCCAGCCTGGTCTGAATGTCAAGTTTCAGTCAGCCGAGGATACACAGGAAGACCCTGTCTGAAAACAGAGAATGTGGCTGGACGAAGAGAAAAGGACCACGTGCTAGCAGAGAGGAAGAGAGAGATGGCAAACATTGATCTGCATTCACACACCTGCTAACACGCCAAACCAGGGTCCAAAGCTCAGGCTTAGTTCAGATTCTTTTTAAAGAATTATTTCCTCTTACTCATGTATAGGTTTGTATGCTTGTGTGAATGCATTCCCCATGTGTGCATGGAAGAAGAGGATGTTGGGTCCCCAGGGCCTCTGGGACCTGTGTCTTCACCAGCAGGAACTTACCTTCCTTCTGCCTCAGAGGGCAACCGAGGTCAACATCCAGAGCCTAAAACGTTCTGAGAGTCTATGAGCCAACGCTGACTAACAACAGAAGAGGCTTCTCATGCCCGGAGTTGGGGGTTTTGTTAGGTGGTCTTTGGCTCTTGGAGGGAGCACTGTCAGCCCAGATGAGAACATTTCATTTAAGCTGTTTGTGTATTTGTAAGCACAGATTTACATGTATTATAGTGGTTTTGTTTGTTTGGTTGTGTAACCTTGGCTGTCCTGTACTTGCTTTGAAGCCCAGGCTGGCCTCGAACTTCAGCGCTGGGATTAAAGGCATGCGCCACCTTCACCGGGCTGTTACAGGCACTTTTTTTTTTTCTTTTGTGAGCCACCATGTCGTGGCTGGGAGTTGAACTCAGGACCTCTGGAAGAGCATCCAGTACTCTTGACCGGTGAGCCATCTCTCCAGCCCCTGTGACAGGCACTTTTAACTAGATGCTTAATAGTATGATTCCTTATGACTTTTCCCGGATAGCCTTGCTGTTATTTTACCCTCCTCCCCAACATGGCTGCCTAAACATAATCAGAACAAGGATGACACCAGGACATGTACTCTTGTGGACCAAGGAAAGCTCAGGAGGCCTCAACCCTAGACGAAGAACAGTGAGCAATGCTCAGAACAGGAGGAACGACCTTCCCCAGGGTATTGCGCACCACCTGCTTATCCAATCAAGACCAAAGGGTCAGTCACACAAACAGGTAACACCACACAGGCTGAGCAGGCTGCGTTTAAGGAGTTAGGAACATCTATTACAGACATATGTGTTTGTAACAACAATTACGGAAAAAAAGAGGCCATGAATTTGAAAGAGAACAAGGAGGGGTATATGGGAGAATTTGGAGGAAGGAAATAGAAAGGAGAAATGATGTAATTATATTGTAATCTCAAAAAAAAAAAAAAACACTGAAGTGAAAAATAACTCAGTTGCTGGTATTGTATGTTATTAATACTTCCTGGACAAAGGACTTTTCCAGTCCCGGGGGAAAGAACAGACACCATGAAAAACCCCTTCATTCTCATCATCTGCCCCAGAAACAAGGTCATATCCCTGTGTTCTCAAGGAGCCCCGGGGCCTCACACAGAAAATTAAAAAAAAAAAAGAAAGAAAACCAGCAGTCTTAACTTGCTTGATAGAAATCAGGGAAAAATATTAAACCACAAAAAGTAGATTGGTATCTTCCTCTGTGCTTCTTTTAAGCTTGTAGTTTTGATGATCCTCCTGATAGGGGTTGATGGGGCTCTATGAAATATTTGCTATTTCTAAACAGGCCAGCTCACTTTTTGTTGATAGATGATATCTTTGCTGTGGTCAGATCGTAAGTACTCACCTGAAACTATTTCTCCTTGCGCATGGCTGAGGTCCCTTGGAGACAGGCAACAAAGGTCTCCTTAGCACACATTCCCTTTTGACTCTTCAAACTTAAGAGGAAATTGCTTAAAATAAAAAATGAAATAAGCTGGGTGGTGGTGGCGCACACCTTTAATCCCAGCACGCAGGAGGCAGGAGCAGGTGGATCTCTGAGTTCGAGGCCAGCCTGGTCTACAGAGCGAGTTCCAGGACAGCCAGGAATACACAGTGAACCCCTGTCTTGAAAAACAACAACAACAACAACAAAGCAATAAAAGAAAGGTAAGATAGGGCTGGAGAGATGGCTCACAGATTAAAGAGCACTGGCTGTTCTTCCAAAGGTCCTGAGTTCAATTCCCAGCAACCACATGGTGGCTCAGAACCATCTATAATGAGATCTGGTGCCCTCTTCTGGCCTGCAGGTGTACATGAAGGTAGAACATAGTATACATAATAAATAAATTAATAAAAAAAAAGAAGGGTAAGATAAAGACTGGATTGCTTTGATGTACAATTGAAAGGTTATAAAATTTGAACGGAATTAAGAAAAAAAAAAAAAAGAACATAAACACCAGCTGGAGCCTGGAATAAGGAAGAACAGCCGGAAAACAGTCTGGGCTAAAAGCTCACGGCGTCTGAAACAGGAAGCTTTCCGAGACCTTTACTTGGCATTTCTTGTCTGAGACAGGGTGTGACTCAGGCCCAGGTTGGCCTGGCCTCAGCGCTATCCTCCTACCTCAGCCTCCCACGTGCCGGAGGAGTTACAGCCTGACATCACTACCGCCATTCTCAGTTCTGGTCCACTCAGCCAGTACTGATCTGCTGGGCTTGGGCTCCGTCCCCCCACACTCACTCAGGGCCCTCTCCTTCTCTCCTTCTCACCCCCCTCCAAGTGTCCTTGTCAGCAAATATTTACTGACTGCCTAACCACAGTGCTGGGAAGGCTACTCAGTCCTGGGGACATATGTCTTCCTCCAGGGTCCCAGCTCTGAGGGAGCCTATTATGACCATTAGTATGAAAGTCCAAGGGCTATGGAGGGTCAAGAAAACACTTCCGGGCTGAGGGCATAACTTGGGGGTAGAGCGTTTGCCAAGCATGAACAGAACGTTGGGCTCCCTCTGTGGCACTGGGAAGAGAGGGGAGAGGGGAGGCAGGGTTGAACTTCCTGATTCAGGCTGGCGTGATGACATCTGCCGGTGATCACAGCCAGACCGTGTCTCAGACAGCAGAGAAACTGAACTAGGACTACGCCTCCTGCCGCACAGCTGCTGGCCCAGCAACCCTTGTGTTCCCCCTTCTTCGGTTACCCTAACCATTCCCTCGGGAAGTACCCCCGCAGGCCCCACTTTCCACCCACAGGGACCGTTGACGTTCCTAGAGCAACCCCTCCTCATCACAGAGCAGATGTGCATGAAATCTGTCTAGGTGCACACTACTAGGGCCAGATACACGCTGGCCGGGGCCCTTCAGGGACCATCTCATCAAGCGAGTTGGCTCAGTGGTTAAGACTGCTTCTTCTCTCAGAAGACCCGGGTTCGATTCCCAGAACTTACCCGGCAGCTCACAACTCGCTGTATCTCCAGGGTCTACAGCCCATCCCGCAGACTTCATACCTTCAAGAGGTCGATGCTCCAGTCCTCTATGGGCCCAGATGAGTAGGTCGCAGGAGGTCTCCAGGCAGCCTGGCGGTCACAGCTGGTCTCCCCGAACTGCCTCTCTCCTCACACTGCCTCTGGCATACACCTTCACAAACACAGAGAATGGAGCCCCCTGCTGACCTCCACAGAGAACTTAACCTAAGGATTCCCGCCCCCCGCCCCCCCCCCCGCCCCAAGCCCATCTCTGCTGCCACTGATGGGGACACAAAGTGGAAATGGGGTTGGGCACCAAAGAGTATAGTTAAAAAACAGAACAAGACAAAAACAAAACCCTCAAGACAAAACAACCGGAGAGCTCAAGCATGATGACATACACCTTTAATCTCAGCACTCAAAAGAAAGAGACAGGTGAATCTCTGAGTTGAAGGCCAGCCTGGCCTCCATAGCAAGTTTCAGGCCAACCAAGGGTACGTAGTAAAACACTGTCTCAAACAAACAAATGAACGAACGAACAAACATCCCACAAGTGCCAGGCAGGTGGCACATGCCTTTAATCCCAGCGTTCAAGAGGGAGAGGCAGGTAGATCTCTGAGTTTGAGGGCAGCATGGTCGACAGAGTGAGTTCCAGGACAGCCAGGGCTCTGAAGAGAGGCCCTGTCGAAAACAAAGAGACAACAAAAACGCTTTAAGAGACGGGGTGGCACAGGAATCCGAGAGACGGCTCCGCGGGTGAAGGAGCGTGCTACCACACCAGGCACACCGCGGTCGAGACCAGCTACTCCCAACGGCTATCCTCGACCTCTCCTCCACACACAGGCAACACTCTCTCTCTCTCTCTGATTGGTTGGTTGGTTAATTAGTTAGGTAATTAATTAAAATAGAGAGAGATGCGGTGACAGGGCTACAGGGCTGTAGAAGGGGCAGCAGAAATTCAAGACCAACCTGCACTACATAATGAAGGCTTGTCTCAAAAAAAAGAAAAGAAAAGGAAGGAGGGAGAGAGGAAAATAGAACGGAGCAGGAGGAAGGAGGAGGAGGAAGGAAAGAAGGAGGAGGAAGGAGAGAAGGAGGAGGAAGAAAAGAAGGAGGAAGGAAAGAAGGAGGAAGAAGAAGAGGAGGAAGAAGGCTGAGGAAGAGGAGGAGGAGAAAAGGATGAGGAACAGGAGGAGGAGAGAACCATGAAGGAGTGAATAACCCCGATCCCCGGCAGAGAAGGGCAGTTCTGGTTGCTGGCAGAGATGAGGTTCTCCAGAACTCTTGTCACCAGCTGGACCATCCACACAGAGGCAGGGCGCTGGACCCCTCCCTGGACCCCTCCACAGAGATGCGGCCTGGAGAATGGGTTCTGTCCCAGACTGTCCTGAAAGTGCGCTGGTGATCATTTATTTTTACCTACTAGCTTGTCTGGCGTCTTCACTGGTCTTGTTCTCTGTTTAGGCGTACATGTTACGACCCCTCACACTCTCCCATGACATTTAGTACACTCACACATAGAGGGTTGCGACACAGGATCTGGCTGGCAGGTGTGCAGCAGGTTCTGTGGTTTTTAGGTTTGGGTGATGGCATTCTGTAAGGCTGGCACAAACAACGGGACTGTATTAAAAAAAAAAAAAAGAAGAAGAAGAAGAAGCAATCACCTAGTAATTTGTTGTCCAGTGTTCCCTGCTCTATTCTTTTACTTTTTGTGTGCTATACTTGTCTGTATGTGTGTCTGTGCTCCACACACATGCCTGCTGCCTGGGAGGCCAGAAGGGGCCTCCCATCTCCTAGAGCCAGAGTGACGGGTGGTTGTGGACCTCTGGGAATTGAACTCAGGCCCTCTGTAACCATTTAACCATTGTACCAGCCCTCCAGCCTGACACCCTTAATTCTTTTTTTTTTACATTTATTTTTATTTTATGTACATTGGTGTTTTGTCTGCATGTGTGAGGGGGTCGGGTCCCCTGGAATAGGAGTTACAGACAGTTGTGAGCTGCCATGTGGGTGCTGGGAATTGAACCCGGGGCCGTTAGGAGGAGCAGACAGTGCTCTTAACCGCTGAGCCATCTCTCCAGCCCAACACCCTTAATTCTTAAGCAGTGTGTGACTGTATAAAACTAGACAAGGATATGGTTGCAGCTTGCCTATTGCCAAAGCATGCTCAAGGCCCTAGGTTTTCCAGCAGAGAGAGAGTCGGGGTGGGGGCTTAGAGGGACAGACACAAAATAAAACAAGCAGTACTGATATTTTAAAGATGAAAAGAAATTTCAGGGTGGTGGTAGTGCATGCCTTTAATCCTAGCACTGAAGAGCCAGGCAGATCTCTGTGAGTTCAAGGCCAGCATGGTCAACAGAGCAAGTTCCAGGACAGCCTGGACTCCGTAAGAGAGACTCTTTCTTAATAAGTAAGTAAATAAATAAATGAAAAACAAACAAACAAACAAAAACCCAGGACAGCCAAAGCTACCCAGAGAAACCTTGTTTGGAAAAAACAAAATGAAATAAATAAACAAATAAGAAAGGAAACTGGGCTGCGGCTGGGCTCAGTTGGCAGAATACTCTCCCAGCATGCATAAAGCTAATGTCACACAATGGCAGAAGCTATCTGAAGCTGGCAAAACCATGCTTCTGCTAGAGCACGAGGCAAATCACAGTCAGCTGCTGTGAAACAGCCCCATAGACCTAACGCCTGGGATTAAAGCAAAACCACAGTCTTCTATTTCTGTGTTTGTTTTTTTAAGAAACTAACATTCCAGAATTCTCACTACAAAGAAGGACCGGAGAGACGGCCCCGCAGTAAAGGGCCCTCACTTCTCTTGCAGAGGACCCAGGTTCCTTCCCCAGCACCTACAGGTGGCTCACATCTGTACCGCCTTTCCAGGGCTCAACACCCTCTTCTGGCCTCCTAGGGCCAGCACTACATGCACAGTATGCAGCCACACATGCAAGCAAACATGCCAACACATGCAAACAGGGAAGGAATGGTGGGCGTGTCAGACATTAAGAACCCTCCAACGCCCTGGATTGCAGAACAAAACCGTTTGTTTTCACTTAGTTGGGTTTTTGTTGTGTGCGTGTGTGCGCGCGAGTGTGTGAAACAGATCTCAGGTAGCCCAGGCTATCCTTAAGGGTGATTTGAATCCCTGATCCCCCTGCCTCCACCTCCCAAATGCTGGGATTACAAGCAGGTGTTCGCCACCACGAATCTGGCTGTTTCAGACTTTGCTGGAATTTGAGAGTCCCCTGTCCCAAGCCTCTGGAGTGCTGGAGTCACAGGTTCATCCATCTTATTCTGTTTTAGCCACTTTTGGATCATCTCCACTCTACTCCTTGGCTCCATGGGTCTCCCAGATGGGCCAGGGCAGAACCCAGTACCCTGGACCTCAGCCAGAGGATCCAGATTCCCTGCGTCACCTGGCTCCTGTCCAGAAGCACTGGCCAAGTCAGGTGTGTTGAACGTGTTGTCACCTACACCTTTGACCTTAAGCCTCATGTAAATTTGACCGAGACACTCCTTGCAATAAGAATGGCTCGCTGTGTTAGTTTTGCCACCTTGTCACAAGATACAGTCACTTGGGAAGAGGGTCTCTCAATGGAGAATGTGTAAAATTGGCCTGCAGGCAAGAATGTAGTACACTTCCTTGGTGATTGGTGGGAAGGGCTCAGCTCACCCCAGGGTCTACAGCGTAGGCCATCCCACCCCCCGCTCTGGTGGTCCTGGACACCCTGAGAAAACAAGCTGAGCAAGCAGTAAACGGCCTTCTGCTTCAGTTTCTGCCTCCTGGCTTCTGCCAATTTCCCGCAGTGATGGGGTGTAACCAGAGAGGTAAATGATAAGATAAACCTTTCCCTCCAGAAGCAGCTCTGGTCATGATGGGTTTTGTTTTGTTTTTTTCAAGACAGGGTTTCTCTGTGTAGCCATGGCTGTCTTGAAACTCATTCTCTAGACCAGTCTGGCCTAGGACCGAGATTGGACTGCCTCTGTCTCCTGAGTGCTGGGATTAAAGGTGTGTGTGCAGCACACTGCATGGTTTAGGCCATGTTTTATCACAGCAAGGAAAACATTAAAACACTCTTAGCGCCCGGAGAGGCTCTGGGTTCAGACATCTGTATGCCATCATCCAAACGACACCTTACCTTCTTAGTCAGCAAACAGCTCCACAAGAACTTCAGCAGATGAGGTCCTTGAACTTCCGATTCTCCTGCCTCAGCCTCCCAAGGACTGGGATTACAGGCTACACCTAACCATTGCATCCTTTTTTTTTTTTAAGATTTATTATGTATACAGTGTTCTGTCTGCCTGTACACCTGCACGCCAGAAGAGGGCACCAGATCTCATTATAGATGGTTGTGAGCCACCATGTGGTTGCTGGGAATTGAACTCAGGACCTCTGGCAAGTGGGGAGTGGGAACCCAGGACGCCCTGAGGAAAAAGCAGCGCAGAGTTGAGTCTCTAAGGATTGGCCCTTTCCTGACAGCAGGAGGAAAGGGCTCCCAAGCTGCTTTCTTCCAGTCTTCGTCATGATACCCAGCCTCACAACAAGCCCACAGAAACTGTAGGCTGAAACCTCAAAAACTGGCACAAGAGGGATTTTTTTCCTCCTTTAGCAGGTCAGGGAAGGAAAACAGGAAAAAAAGAGAGAAAGAGTGACTGGGGCCAGCACGGAGAGCTAAAATCATCAGCTCCACTCAGTAGTCTGGGGCTGGCATATGGTGAAATTTCAAAACAAACAAAGAAAACAAAAACAACCTTCCCAGATAGCTTCTAGTTTTAGAACTAGTGTTAAGTGAAAGTGAAGGCGCAGCTGGGCATGGTGGCACCTCATAACCTTACAGAAATCACCAGGAAATGTTTAAGGGGCCAGTGAAGACGGTACAGATGCTGAAGGCATTAGCTGTCAAGCCCGACCACCTGTGGTCAGTGCCCCGGACCCTGCACGAGAGATTAACTGATCCTGTGATGATGTCCACATGTAGATGACCTGTGTGGGTGCACACACACAATTTTTTTCTTTAACTTTTAAGGGTAAAGCAGTCGCTTCACCCGAAGCTTTGAATGTAATTCTACACACACACCAACCCGAGCAGGGCCATCCCCCGGGGGCAAACTGCTGGCTTCCACTCCACCTCCAAGAGGAGTAGCTGCACAACACAAAGTGGACTCAATGGAGGGGGAAAAAAACCCTCAAATCTGGGTGGGCTGTGGGGGTGAGAACCTCAGAATAGTAACGTGGTAACCATCCTACAGGCTGAAGTACCCAGGCTGCTCGCCTTCATCCCAGAACTCCTCAGGCAGAAGCAGGCAAATCTCCACGTCTGAGGCCAGCCTCCTTTACATAGTGATTCCAGGCCAGCCAGCGCTACATAGAGACCCTATTCTCTGGAGGGGGAAAATAAAAACAACAAAAAATACTGCCAAGTGTAAGGAGCCAGACAGAAGAGATCACATGATGTCGAGTTCCATTTATCCAAAACACCAGAGGTGGGTGTTGTCGGGGTTGCCAGGGCTGGAGAATGAAGAGTTGTCGGCTAAAGTAAAACGGAGTTGTTGTGATTAAAAATAATTTCTAGATGTGTATGGGTGCTTTGCCTGAGTGTTGTCTGCACCTGCAGACATGCCTGGTGCCTGCAGAAGCCGAAGCATCAGATGACTGTGAGCCAATGTGACCTGGGTCCTTTAACTGCCAAGCCCCTTAAAAAAAAAAAAAAAATACATTGTAGTTTTATTCCTGGAGAACCAGGTGGTTTGCTCAGCATTTGTGAAGCAGAGGCAGGAGGATCTCCCTAAGTTCGAGACTGGCCAGGTCTACACAGTGAATTCCAGTACAGCAATAGTATGCAAGACCCTGTCTCAGAAAAACAAAAACAAAAAAAGCCAAATGATTACTAGCTTTGAAAACTCCACGGCTAAACCACCTGGAATATACCCAATCTCAAAAGCTAAGCAGGGTTGGGCCGGGTTAGTGCTTGGACGGGAGAACTGGAGAACTCTTATGTCAAAGCACTAACAGGGCTGGTTCAAGAGTGGCTGTGGCTTCCAGGGTGGGTGTGTATTCACTTCCTAGCGGTGCTTTATCAAATCACACAATGTAAGCAGCTTGACACAGATTTATTATCTTACAGTTCTGGAGGTTACAAGTCCACAGTGGGTTTCACAGGCTATCACTGTGGAGCTGCACTTGGCTACCTTTTCTGTTTCTCCAGGACACCTGCTCCCTGACACCCTTTCTTCTCTATCTTTCACCTCCGCTCTCTTGCTGAGCATCTCTCAGCAACTCCTCCAGCATAAGGAGTCCATGATTACAATGGTCCCATCCAATAATCAAAGATAATCCCCCAGTTTTGAAAATCCTCAATTTTGTGCATGCCTTTAGTCCCAACACTCGGGAGGCAGAAGCAGGCAAATCTCTTGTGAGTTCAGGCCAGCCAGGGCTAGTGAGACCCTATCTCAAAAAACAAAACAAAACAAAACAAAACAAGAAACAACAAAACCAACAACAAACTCAATGTCACCATTTCTGCACAACCCACCCCCCTTCCCACATACAGTACTATCCACAGGGTCTGGGGCTCAGGATGTGGTTTTCTTTGGGAAATCAATTTTCTGCCTTCTCCTGGGTGTCATCGGTGAAGTGCACTCAGAAAGCATGAGGGGAAGAAATCAGCTTTAGAACAGGCGGATCTGAGGAACCTGGAGGGCTCACCTAACACCTGTGAGCAATCACTCCAGCTATGGACATGCCTGGATTTCATCCATCCCGAGACAGCAGCTTTTCACTCAAAGCCAGTTCCTTTTTAATCAGGAACACCTTACGTTAACTGCAGGGTTCCTGCTGTCTTAGCAACACAAAGTCAGCTGGCTTGCCACTAATGGGCTTCTTGAAGTCAGAGAAACTGTGGTCCAGGCTGGCAGGAAAACAGGGTTTGCCGGAGTAGTTGGGGGTCTCTGCCTCAAGGCCCCCAACCAGGCCAGAACTGAGCCCGTATCCCACTACCCTGTAACTCTCAGGGTGCCCCTCGTGGACAGGTGAGGTGGGCACACAGCAGCACTGGCGGGTGAGGACTGTTAGGTCCCTGCCTGCCTCCCACGGGCCCCCACTGCACTCAGGATTCCTGGAAGGGGGCCAGTCCAGTGCTGTTTCTCAAGGTACTAACCCTATGCCAGAGATGTTGGAGCCCAGGAATTTTATGCTGCAGTGCCCGACAGAACCAAGCAAGAAAAAGCTTTAAGCCAAGAAAGGTCAGGGAAATTAATGAGCTCTCCAGGAAGGCCCTGTCCCTCTCTGAGCCTGCAGAATGCATGGTGGTCCTGAGGCACTACTCAGTTTACACTTCACTCAGAGCTACGAGAGCTACAGCGAGGGACAGGAAAAAAACAGACTAAGGAGAAGAGGAGAACCCATGTTTCAGAGGCTCCCTGTGCGTTCTCAACAGGCTCTCGAAGTCTTCCAAAAGTCCCAGCCGCAAGAAGCTGCCAGGACAGAGAAGCTGAGCTCCTAAAAGCCAAAGGTCAGGAGAATAAGGACTTGCAGGGGAGCCTGGAGGACAGGGTGACTGAAGGGAATTTTACACGGCAAGCAGAAGTCTAGGTAAGAAAGTCACAGGACACCTGATGGGCCCTACCTCTGCCACCAAGGGTGACGAGGAACAGAAGTGAGGTGGTTCACGACACCAGAGAGAAGCCTCTGGGGAAAAATCTCTCCGGAGAAAACACTCAAGGGCCCAGGTGAGGCCACCAAGAGCTCGGAGAAGCCCTGGTTTCTGGCCATCAGCACAGTCAAGGCCCTGATACACACTCAAGGCTTTTATTGGGTAAGAGAAACTGGCTGAAAAGTGGCCCCCCATAGCCTCACTGCCCAGGGCAGCTGGGGCCTCCTCTGCCAAGTCCAAGAAAGAAGGGGCTGCCACACTGGGCCCTCGGCAGGCTCACGTGTAGAGGTCAAAATCAATGCGTTTGGAATTGTAGAACTGGCCGCCAGGAGGGTCCAGCTTCCGGCAATAAACTCCATCCGGGAAGTAGCCTTCGCTCACCCAGGTCTGTAAGGAAAGAGGACAAAACTGAGAAAAGAGGACAGAGGCTGGGATGGACGGACAAGATGGGGAGGGGCTTACCTGCATCTGGGCACTGGTAAAGGGGCCATACAGCTCGGCGTCCCCCGTGTTCTCCCACTTATACTCCCACATCACGTCCATCAGCCCATCTCCTGCTGACTCTGCTTCTAAAACAATGACGGCATTTGGGCCTCAGGTGCCCGGTCTCCTGCCCACACTGTCCCTCCCGTGCCCTCTGCACTTACCTTCTCTATGGGCAGGGGTGGGGGTGGGGGTTTCCAGTTCCCCCTCTGTTACTTCCTCAGCAAACATGTCCAGGGAGGGTGGAGGTGTGGGGTCTTGGGGTCCCTGGGCTCGACACCCCAAACCCTTCAGTCGCATAGCCAACCGTTCCCTTGTCTCCTGGTATACGCCAAGGTTGCCCCGAGCCACCATCTGATCAGCCAATCCGGAAAGCCGGTCTAGGCGCTGGGGGGAACTGGGCCGCCCGGCGCCCTTGCTGTCCCCTTTGCCTCCTCCTCGGGCCCCCAGCCGCCTAAGTGCCCCAGCCACTGTCTCTCTTGGCAACATCAGCTCCAAAAGTCCCTCCAGGAGGGCTTGGGCACTCATCGGAGTCTGACCCAGGCTGTCTTCGTCCTCTGAGTCTGAAACCTGGTGCTTATCAGGGGGCCGTTCCTTGATCTTCACCTGTAAGGAGAAGATAACTATCACTTCCTACAGAACTTCCACCATGGGCCCAGGCCCAGCACCCTCACCCCCAAGCCTAAGCCAGGTCAGTTCCCGGGTCACACCCAGTCAATGTTGTCCAGCCAGCTGTCTCGGATCTGTGCATCCTGGTTCAGGAAGTAGTTGCCGTCCGCATCGAAGTGGCCTTCCTCCATCTCTTCCTGCAGGTTGAAAGGTGTGATCCTCACACCCCCCTCACTAGGGAGCGTAGCTGCTTCCTGACCTGTACCAAAGACATGGGGGCCCCATGCTAGGCATGCAAAAGAAGAAAAAAAAAAACAAAAAAAAACAGGCACACCTCCCTCCTCCATATCCAGACTTGTCCCTCCAACATAGTTCACGCTTTGTGAGTAGCTCACCTTCTACATCCTCTGAGGCCAAGATATCGTATTTCCTGGACCCCTCCTCATCATCATCCTCCTCATCACTGTCTAGAGAGTGTTTGCCTTTGAAGCGGCTGCCAGGGCCCCCTGCTCCGGCCACAGGGTCCACCAGCTGTGAGCAGAAAGCAGCAAATGAGAAACGCAGACTACTGGCTAGTTCCCCAAATATTTCGGGACCTGTATCCAAACTGGAATCCCTTCAACCCCGGGGCACCGGGAAAAACTAACCCTTTCTTTGGCTTCCCAGCTTTCTTCCTATCAGATTTCTCTAGCTTCTTCCCCCTCGGTTCTCCACAGAGCGTGGGAATCTGGGCATCTCACCTTCTTTTTGGGAACACTGATTTCATCTTCATCATCCTCATCTCCCACACCTTGAAAAGTCACTTTCCTCTTTGGCATGATTGGCAGTAGGCTTCCTCCAGCTGGACCGCGGGGAAAGACACGGAGTAAAGAAATTCGGTTAAGGAGCAAGGACCGAGAGCGCGCCCAGGCTCCACAGACATTTCTTTTTTTTTCCTTGCTAAATGCCAGGTCCCGTTTGAGAGGGAAAGGATCACTAAACTATCTGAAAGAACTAGTAGGCAGGACGTCCGGAACTGGCTTGGCCCTTCAGAGGATTGCGTGAAGGATCTCCGCCCCCGCGTGGACCCCGGGGAAAAAAGCTGGGCTCCCCTACGTCATCACTCATCCTACCAGCCCGGAGCTACAGAGCTCAAACACCTCTCCCACCCGAGTGCACTCAGAGGCCGGTCGAATCCAAGAGCCTCTGAACCTAGAAGCCTCGAACCCCCAATTCCACGCAGCGACCCGCTCGGCCACGTCCGGCTCGGCCTACGGACTGGAGCCGAGGCAAACCCGCAGGTCCTCGAACAGGCTTACCCTCCGGCGCTCCCCTAGGAACCCTCGGTCAGGCGGGGAAGAAAAGGAAAGATGCTTTCGCGGCTATTACATCCGAGGCGCCCGCCTCTCTCACCCGGAAGAAGACTGGGGAAAAAAAAAAAAAAGAAAAACGCCATGAGGGACCGGAAGTAGCTTCGCTCCTCTCCAAAAGTCGGCGGGCATGGGCGGATGTACACCTTTCGGCCGGGCCGCCTCTCCGCAGGAAGTGACGTAGGACCGACCAAGCCTCGCGTGAGCTCCGCCCTGCCTCACCCGGCTTGAGGATGGCGGGAAGTGTTTATTATTCCCCTTGCCATGGAGGCTCCGGTGAGGACGTGGCGCTCTGTCTGCTCAGGGGTTCCGAGGCCTGGATGGAGGGGCGCAGACCGAGCAGGGGCTGTGGGTTTCGGTGTGCTTTTGTGGATGGGGTTCTGCACACCTGACGGCAGTCAGGAGAGACCCTGATTTCCAAGCTTGACGCAGTCCCAGGACTCGGAAAACGGAGGCAGGATCGGTTGTGGGCAGTCTGGAATACAGCCGCTCGGTCTTTTAAAATTAAAGGCCGTGCTTCTCCAGAGTCCTGCTTCTGACTGTAAGCGCTCAAGCATTTTCCAAACCCAGCTTCTTTTAGGACCCAGGAAGTCATTTGACCGTTGACCACTCGATGCCTAGGTTCTGTAGTGGAACAACCATCACAGGTGCAGTGGCATCGCTGCCCAGAACCCAGTCAGAAGCCCATCGTGCCCTGCCCCCCAGAAGTTCTTGAGCCAGTTGCCAGCCTACCCAACGCCTTAGCAAACTGCCGAGATGCAATCCAGCGCCTGCAGAGGTGGGGCCAGGTGAGACCTTTCGGTACAGTGAGGTCTCCATCTGGACTTCTTGGGAGAAACTCAAAGCCTGAACACCCTTGGGCCAGATAGCCCAGGTGATCCTGCTGGAGCTGGAAGAGGGCGGCTAGGTAGACCACACCTTGCTCTAGTATTTTATACCATTCTGAATCACCACGCATCTTCACTGAAAGTGTGACATCAGTGTCTCCCGTGGGAACAGAACACAGGTCTTGGGCCAGGAGGGCCTCTTGCTACAGAAAGGAGCCTGAAACACCAGTTCTCAGCCCAGCTAGCTCATCCTGGGGGGAACTTTTGATCTCGAGACCACACATCCCTGATCCTCACCCACCAGAGAACTGCCAAGTGGAGCTCTGCCTTACGGCCACAGAACTCCATGCCTCCACCATCCTGACTCCTGGACAGAGGGGGTGGGCTACAATGCAGCCACAGAAAACAAGAGCTGGCCGGTCGGTTGTGTGCACCCGATGCGATCAACTGAAGGCAGCTAGTCCACCCGGAAGCCCAGTACCAGGACCTGCCAAGCCTCTAAGAACCTAGCGCGATCCTAAAACAGGTGGCTCTGCAGCCACTCGCAGGACCCCTTCAACTTCCAGGAGCTGCACAAGCATGTGGGAAATATCCCAGGCCTGCAGGCTGTGCAGAGTCCCAGGAGGCCCATGACAGTGGAGGCGCGGATCCCAGGCAAAGCTGAGGCAGGAGCTGAACGACTGTCTATTGATAAGACAGGGGGCAAGGCTTCGCTATGACCCCTTTGGGGGTCAGATGACCCTTTCGTAAGGGCTGCCTGAGGTTATCAGAAAAGGCAGATATTTGCATTATGAGTCATGGCTGTAGTAAGTTACGAAGCAGCACTGAAAATGTTCTGTCTGGGGGCGGGGGTCGCAGCACAAGGAACTGTGTCAAAGGACTGCAGCATGGGAAGGTGGAGAACCACTGGTCGAGATGTTCCTGCCAAGATCAGCAGCCTGCACCCAAGGGGGACTTGGGCTTTCTCTCTGGCTCCCTCCCCTTACTCTACAACCCTCTTCAAATAACAAGGCAGGAGACAGATCCAGGTATAACAGCAGGTTCTTTTTCCGGTTCCTCAAAGCGCCACAAAAGCGCCACTGGGGTGGGACCAAGACAGAAGAGAATGTAAACACTGGGTCCCACCCCCCGGACTCAGGGGAAGACCCTTACTCAGAAAGGGGCTTGATGGCTGGAAAGAACAAAATGAAAGCTAGGCTTCCTGCTGAGACGGCAGAGGCCTGAGCATACAAAGCAAGTGGCTTAGGACAGAGCAGGACATGGGTGGGAAGGAAATGGAGGACATTTCTTTGCACATCCCCTTAAATAAACTGGAGTGAAGCACTGTGGAAAGGGGAAAGGACAGCACCCCACCCCAGACCAACCTGTACATAATTACAACACAAGGATATCCAGGAGGGAAAAAACAGCCTTGGCCCCCAGAAAGACTGGGGTGACAGGCAGGGCCCCAAGACAGGAAAAGGAACCTAGCTCCACCATCTAAGGGAAGCCACTGGAGTGTAAGAATCTGCAACTGCTAACTGCCGTTTCCAAGAGTCACCCATCCGGTGACTCCTGTCGAATTAAGACAGCACCCCAGAAGGAATTCGTAGGAGTGACAGAGACCCAAGCTGGGCCTAATTGGACGAAAGAGTCTCCAGACTTGGTCACTGTTACCCTAAGAAACGTAGCTGTTCCATGCACTGTGGCTGCCCTGGCCATGTAGGGATCAGCAGCTGGCAAGGACTCAGGGAAATCAAGCCACTTTCCTCAGAAAAAGGAAGAGCCTGCCAAGGGAGCTGGGAGAACACCCCTGTCAGACCTGTTCTTGGCTGAGGAAAAGGAGGGCCATGCCATCCAGACCCAGCAAGAGGTCAGAAGTAAGCATCCTGCCGGGCCTCAGCTGCTGACTTGTCCCCATCATCGTGGGGTGCTGGGGGCCCATCTGCCTTTCGACGCAAGGAAAGTTTCCGGCCTTGGCCCTTCTTCTCCTGCTTCTGCCGCTCCTTCTCCTGCTTCTTTTCTTGCTCCTTTTCCCACTTTTGCCGCTCCTTCTCCTTCTTCTCCCGCTCCTTCTCCTGTCTCTGCCGCTCCTTCTCCTGTCTCTGCCGCTCTTTCTCCTGACGCCTGGTCTCCTTGCTGGTGCCTAGTGGAGTGCTGTTGCCAGTAGGTGAAGGAAGAGATGGATGCAGTCCCTCAGCAGTGACAACGGCCCCAGGGACAGGGCCAGCACTAGCCCTTCGGACAGGTGGTGGTGGGGAAGGAGCCCCTCCAGCTACCCGGGAGCCTCTGCTCTTGAGACTAGGGAGGCTGAGGAGGCTGGAGGAAGGACCCAGGGGTGGCTGCTGCCGTCTGCGTTCCTCATGGATTGCTCGGGAGCCATGCAGTCGCCGTGAGGGCCGATACTGCAGCTCTCCCCTAGTTTCCCGCCACTTCTTCAGCTGGGCTGCATTCTCCCGCTCAATCCATGTTTCTGTCACTGGCAGGCTGGTTACCTAGACAGAGGACATGGGAGGCAGAGTATAGACAGGTGTGGGGATGGGTTGAAGTGGGTCAAGGTATGCTGAGGTTCGTGGCCTACCTCATGCACCAGGAAGTCCTCCTGCATACAGTGCTGTGGCAAGTTTCGAAGCTGCTCCATGGTTTCATACATGCCTTGACAGGAGCGTAGCTTTTCCACAGAACCCAGTGCGTGTCGAAGTAAGACCAGAGCCACTCGGAAGATGATCTTAACGCCTACAGGATCAGAGATGAATGCAAAGAGAGATCAGGTCCAGGATTTCAACCTGTCTCTTGGAGGAAAGACAGCCCGTGTTGCTGTTTTCTGCCAGCCTCACAGGTGAAGAAGGTTGCTATGGGTTGCAGATTTCTTGCAGAGCAAAGAGACTCTAGGTTGGTGGCTGAACCAAGATGGGTCCTGTTTTCCATCATGCAGACTGCTTATTGTGAACCTAGGCCCAACAATACTTTTGTCCATGGGCTACCAGTAAAGTGACCAATCCTAGCCCCCTCAGCCTGGATGGCCACTGAAATACCTTCACAGAAAAACATGTCCCAGACACGCAGCACTGAAGCCCAGGGGAGGGTGCGGGCAAAGATGCACATGAACCATTCTGTCATGTAGAGCACGGGGTCAACTCGATGCCGCCGAAGGTGCCGATGTGCCAGTGGAGAAGTTTTGCGCAGGATTGCAAAAAAAATTTCTCCATCCAACTGAATGGCCTCCTAGAGGTGATGGGAAGAGCCATGAGAAGTGGGTCTGGCTTACTATGGCCCCCTCAGGGCACAATCAAAGCTGAGAGGGTGTCTTAACCTCAGTGCTAGAGGGACAGGACAAGTGAGGCAAGGCAAGGACCTATGGCAGCCTTGGGGAAAGTCACAGCCCAGTGTACCCAGCTTCCAGACACTCACCAGCCCTGCACTGTAGTAACCTGGGAGGTACTTGTCGCAGATCTGTACCAGGCACCAAAAGGCTTGCTAAGAAGGGCAAGAACAAGAGGCAGGGATGGGGCCTGAGAAGCAGGGAGTAGGCAGCTCTCCCGTCACCACGGTATGCCAAGGTCTTCTCACCCCCACCCCAAACAGGTCCACTTATGCTGACCTCAGCAGGCATGTGCATGAGCAGCACGGCAGCCACTGGGGCTTGGGCCTGACAGTAGCCCTCGTCAGGCCTGTAGATGGTATAGGCCTTCAGGATTCGGTACAGGTCCTGTTGCCTAAGGGGAGTGCAGAAGATGGCAGTCACCAAACCTGCCCCTAGCCTGGACTAGCACCCTGTTACATCAAGCTCCAAGCTTGAATCAGAGCTTTACCACCACTACCTGCCCAGCCCTGCCTACCAGAGGTTCAGCATCAAAACAGTCTAGGTCCTGGCCTTTCACCCTTGGCTGCATACCCATTTCCCTATTTCACCTGCAACCACCCCCAAAGCAATCATGGTCATTTCCCGAGGCACCTATCAACAGCCACAGCATCGGCCTTCCTTTGGAACCACGGGCTTTTATACTCCAGGGCAGGCGATCTGTACTGAGCTTCACCAGATCTCCCAACATGTCCAGTAGTCCTGGTTCTTGGTGAAGGCCAGGAAGCCAGCTGTTCCTCACACCTTTCTCTCATCTCTGCATGGAACCAGATCTGTGCCCTCGCCCTGCTTTTTCCTTGCCAAGTTCCATAAGTCTGGTATTTCCATCTACTCAAAAACAGCTTTCTGCATTCCCAAGTCTGAGCCATACTACATCCTGAACTTCATTCACATGCTCTCTCTTCCCCTCCACAGCTACTTCCATCCCTGACCTCTTCTGCCCAAAACACCTACCGACCTCCCAGATCTCCCTGCAGTCACTGCTGATACTTCTTATGCCAGCACCACCCCAAATCCAGTCATTCGGATGTGATCCCTTATACCTTAGCACTATTACTTTTAAAACATTTTGAGACAGTATTTCATATAGCTCTTGCTGGGTTCCAACCCTCTGTGTCCAAAAATGACCCTTGATTTCTGATCCTCCTGTCTCCATCTCTCCAGTACCAGGATTAACGGCATGTACCATCACACTTGGTTTTCTGTAGAAAGCAGACTCAGGGCTTCATGCATGCTCAACAAGCACTCTGCTGAATGAGCTACATCCCATGCCTGTTTACTAATGGAGTGACACATCTTACGATGCTGACTATTCTACCTAATACACCATGACCACCAAACTAACACTAACAAGACACTGGGGCCGGAGAGATGGCTCAGCAGTTAAGAGCACTTGTATGGCTCTTGCAGAGTACCAGGCTTAGCTCCCAGCACTCACAGACACGGTGGCTCACAACCACCTGTAACTTCAGTTCCAGAGGATCCCACACCTCTTCTGACATCGTTGGGCACCAGGCATGCAAAAATATAGCTTCCATCATATCCACCCTTCTGCTTATGACTGGATCCCAGACTTCCTTTCTGTTATGAGTGTGCCGCCTTTTCTGCTTCATTAATTTTTCTCTTCAAATTCCCATTAGTATACTAATAATCTGCTTTTTAAATTATTTATTTTACAGTACTAGGATTGATCCCAGGGCCTTATGCATGCTAGGCAAGTGCTCCACTACTGAGCTACGTTTCCAGACTTGCTGTTTCTTCTTTTTTTTTTTTCCTTACTGAGGTTGTCAGGCTTGTCAATCAAGTGCCTTTACCCACTGAGCCACCTCACTAGTCCTCACTGTTGTCTAAAACAGCGTCCCTTAATCCCACTCTCCCCTCCAAAGAACAGTTTCTTTCCTTACCTAGTCAGCCAAGCTGCTCGAAAAAACACACTGTCTTCCATGTCCTTCCTCCTACACTCTTGGCAGGCATTTCCCTATGCTCCCCACAAAACTAATTTTATCAAGTCACTAGTGAGACAGATGTAGTGGCTCACACCTTTGACCCCAGGACTCGAGGCTGAGGCAGGAAGATTTCCAGAACTCTGAGGCCAGCTAAGCTATACTGTACGATTGTCTCAAAACAAAACAAAAAGGCATTACTAACTTATACAGTATTATGACCAAGCTAATTCTCAGACTTTATGTACTCATCCCTCAGCACCATTTCTTGAAGCTGATCCTCAAAGCATTTCTTCACTTTGCTTTCCGAAGTCAGAAGCCCCTTCTGCTATGGCTTCTAGTGTTCTTTCTATATATATTTTCAGCCTCTCATTCTCAAAACATTGGTACTTCAGGGCTCAAGCCTTGATTGCCTTTTTTTTTTGAGACAGGTCTCACTATGCATGTCTGACTGGCCCAAGACTACTTTGTTATAGGCCAGACTGACCTGAGACTCCCAAGGACCAGCCTGTCTCCCCAGCTGGATTCAAAGATGAGTGCTACCACACCAGGTCCCGTCTTCCTTTTGTTCCTACACTTGCTGCCTGGCAACCTCATAGAGTCCCATGGTGAGCTTAATCCTTCCATAAAACACATTTTCAATATCCAATTTATCACTAATTGAAACTTCCTTCCTGAGCCAGGCAGTGGTGGCACACACCTTTAATTCTGCAAAGGCAGGTCGATCTCTGAGTTTGAGGCCAGCCTGGTCTACAGAATAAGTTCCAGGACAGCCAAGGCTACATAGCAAAACCCTGTCTCAAAACAAACAACAAGAACAAACAACAACAACAACAACAAAAAACCTTCTTTCCTGAAATCCAGACTTTTAATATATTGGGTACCCAATCTGCCAACATCCCCTGGATATCCAATAGGCAACAACTTCCTAGTTTGAGACAGAGCCTTACTCTAACAAACTTGTCCTGGAACTCAAGATATATGTCAGGCTGGCCTTAAATTCATGACAACCCTCCTGCCTCAGCTTCCTAAGTGCTGGTGTGAGCCACAGCCCTCCCCCCAAAGTCGACCCAAGTACCTGAGACTATAGGCATGAGCTACCAAGTCTGACTCTAAAACTTCTGGCATAACCCAAACCTACCTTTTCTCTAATTCTCTGATCTGTACTCATAAGTACCAAGTCTCTCATACTTTCTGCTCCTGAACCCTGTCCCCACATGCTCTCCATTTTCCTTTATTGCTTTAAACTCCTCTCCAGTGCTTATCACTACTTTCCACACTCTCCTTCCTCTAGGACTGTCTGCTCCCACAGGAAGACAAGCTTTTCAGTTTTAGTTCATGGCTGTCGTATGTGACAGAAGCAGGTACTCAATAACCATGTACTGAAAGATGAACATATTTGTAAAAATGTTATTCGAACTAGGCATGGTAGCACATGGCTATAGTCCTAGCACTTGAGAGGCTGCAGCAGAGGACTGAGCTCCAGGGCAGTCAATACCCAGCAAGTTCAAGGTCACTTTCAACAAACAAACAAAAGCTGGTTGTAGCTGCATAGCCTTTAATCCTAGTACTTGGGAGACAGAGATAGATCTGAATTAGAAACCAGTCTGGCCTACATAGTCCAACCCTAGCTCAAGGAAAAAAATAAATAGTATATACAGAAAGAAGAAAATATATATTTCATGAAGTGCATGTAGGGCTGAGAACTTAGCTGAGTGGTAGAATACTTGCCTAGCATGTGAGAGGCATGTTATCAACTCCAACACAACAGCAACAGAAAGGCCATAGAAGCACCTAAGATCACCTTGCAGACTATTAAGGAGTGGTATGTATATTTCATCTTGAAGAAGCTTAACCTACAGAATAAAAATCCAAGTGCCGTGGCTCTTGGTGATCTGGCCCAAACTTCTTTTCCAGACTCAGCTCTACAAAACCCCACTGTCCAGACACTGCTTATACAGCCCCCCGGGAAGGAGAACCCCATCCACAGATCCTCAGTTAGTCCTCCATGGGCCTACACGAAGGCCCACATTAGAATCTCTCTCACAGGGCACCTCTTCTTGTTGTTGTTGTTTTTTTTTTAAGTAATAAAAATTTAATTAGTGTGCAAACATTAGACATTTGAAATAGTCAGTCTCTCAATATATAAAATGTTGAACCAAATTTGACAGGAGATAGGTACAGAAGGGAAATTAACCTCAAAACTTCTATAGATATATAATACCAAGTTAATGACTTCCAAATGTTAAGAGCTAAAACATACAATGCTAAATTTTCAAAGCATTTTAAAACTTTAAGTAGTGGCCGCAGAAGTATTTAGAATGCAATGTTAGTAAGAGAGATACAGTGCAGCTTTACTACTTCAGGCTTTAAAAGGCCGGATTTTTTTGAGACTATCAAACTCCCATCATTCTAAGAGCCGATACTGAATGCACACTTCTTTTAACACTGCTTGACATCAACCATTTTAACAATCACCCTCCTAAGAGCCCTCCAGAGCAGGAATTGCTTGGACTAAGCCTCATTATGTACCCAGAACCTTCAAAAGATGTTTGCCACTGTCCCACTCAGTCAGGCTCTTACCCATGCCCTCCTCGAGCAGCAAACATCTCATGGAAAGGGAACTGGCGATGCAGGTCCTTCTCAATCACATCCAGCCACTTGGGGTCCCCAGAAGCCCGTTCCAGCTCCTGCAGTGGGACAGCAGGGATTACCTCAGAGTCTGGGAGAGTCGATTTCTCCTGCCACTTATCCCCACACCCTAGAGTTGCACAAACCTCAAACTTGCCCGGGTTCTGCTCCAGGAGTTCCTTGCTATTAGACAGGTACTGCCAGGCCTTGGCTCTGAGAGAGGAAGGGATCCCTTTCCGGCAGCGCAGCTTTACCTAAGGCAGAGTAGCATCTAGGGTGACAGCTTCTAAGCTGAAACATTCTCCCAGCTTTCCCCAGCAGCCATCAGGCTCGCAGAGACATTCCTCCCACATGCCAGATGTGACGGCGACACTGGACATGGTCTGGCTACAGTTTAAAGCTCCTCCTCCCTAGGCCCAAATACCACTGATCCTCAGTGTGTTAGCAGGGCAGATATTATTAGTTTCCTGGGCTTTTCTGCACATCCCTGCTACCCCCACCTGCCCTTGCACATTGCCCAGCCCACCATACAGCCCTCAGACCTTCTCGAAACGCCGTGACAGCCACTTATCCCAGTTACTGAACATCTCCAGCCATTTGAGCTCCCGCTGCCGAGCCACATCCACAGGAATTGAGCTCTCTCTGCAGAATTGGAGTAAGTACGGAAGAGGTCAGTGGCAGTAGTACAGAGCCAGGCTGCTGGAGAAACTGAGGCTGCCAGTTCCCTCAGGCTCAACTCAAAAAACTGGAAATTGTATGAGATCAAAATGTCTCATTACAGCGATCTAAAGCCTTGTCCACCACACTTTAAAAGGCTTCCTTCCCTACCTGATCTCTACATGGAGAGTTTAAATCCCACTTCTGACACATCCAATTTTGGTATTACTGAAAAGATACATTCTGGCTGAGAATGTAGCTCAGTGGTACTGTGCCTGTCTTGCATGTGAAGGGCCCTGAACTCAGTCCCAGCACTGACAAAAATAATAAAGTATAAACCACGTTTTGTCTTAAATCTGGATCTAAGTCCTAGTTTTACCATTTATTCATTGTGTGGCCTTGAACAAGTCACTTAACTTTTCTAAGCCTCAATCTCCTCGTTTGTACGGTGGGGAGAAAGACAATGTCTAACTGGACGGATCTGTAAACAGCCGGTAGCAGGGGCTCAGGGACAATGGCCTTGGATGTCTCACTTTAGCCTTCGAGACTCAAGATTTTCTGGACCATCTGTGACTTCCTCTCTGCAACCTCCCCAGATTCCCAAGCAAATGAATTCTCCTGCCCTGATGCTGTTCTGTCAGCTCAATGTTCAAGGTGCTCCATCTGTCTGGAAATGGTTGGTGACCTACAGGAGCCAGTTCCAGCGGAACAAAATGGAAGAAAGAACATGGGTTTTAGAAATTCCAGACTAAGCTCAAAACCCAGTCCTTTCCCTTAGTAGACAGAAGTCTTGACATGTGAGTAACCTGAGTCTCTTCCTCAGCTATAATTGGGATGCCACTACCTATAGTTATGAGGACTGGTTAAATAGGAGCTAAAAGATGTTAATTTATTTTGTGCTGGAAAGTCCTTAAACAGAGATAACATCCCTCATTTCATTTCTGTCATAAATCAGTTCCACACTCTCTGGGCCTTTTCCATCCCCAGGAACATCAATGTACAAAGGGAGGGAAGGACGGGAGAGACGGCTCAGCTCTAAGAGCCCTGGATGCTCTTGTAGAGAACCAGGGTTCAGTTCCCAGCATCCACGTGGCAGCAAACAACAGTATGTAATTCCAGTTCCAGAGGATCTGAAGCTGTCTCCAGCCTCGCTGGGTCCTGCATGCACATGGTGCACAGACCTGAATGCAGGCAAACACCCATATACATACTTCGCTAAACCTTAAAAGGGGGGATCCACTATGACATAGAGATGCAAGGACAAAGATTCACACAAGAGTTATTAATTATTACAAGGACAGTAGGTATCAGGGGAGGCTTCTTGGAGGAAAGGACATCAGAAATGTACCAAAGTGAGTAAAAAGAAACTAGGAGTCAAAGGGGAAGAACATTCCGGACAAGTGGACAGGCCTTAATAGCAATTCACCACTAATTCAATACAGAGCCTGACGGACGGGTGCTGACACCAAGAGGCTAGCGTGGCTGGGCAGTACCGAGCCAGTGTGCAGCCTAAAGAGCTTGGACTTTACCCTGTAGGAGAAAAAAAAGTGTTCATGCTAACATGGTACAACCAATCTTGCCTTAGAGGTAATTCCTCTGACATGGAAGACAGATTCTCAAGTGACAAAGTCACAAAGCACAGTGCCTGACACAGGAGCAATATTCTAAAACCGAATCTGAACCAAGTTCCTCTGGACAGGCTAGTATGGAGGACTGTCCACTAGTCACACAGATCTGTGTGATTTGAGGTTGGCAAATATACTTTTGTTTCTTACGGGCTGGAAAAAAGTGCAGGAGAAAGGACCAGGGTCAACCTTCAGTTAGAGTTCAGTCTGAACATTGGTGTCCAATCAAGTTTTTGAAGTTTGTTAGCTCACAAGCCCTCACTCTATTACTCTTCCAACCCCCACCTTCCTGATTCAGATCCTCTCGAGCAGAATCTCACATCCAGGTGCTCACAGAACCCTCTGATCTCTAGGCTAAACCCAACAACTATATTGAAACCAACTGTTTAGGCATTCCCTCCAGAGGAGCGCTCTGAAAGTCTACTTCAGTCAGTGCTCAGTTCAGAGCCTGGCTGCAGTGTCCTCAGGCGGCGCCCTAGGCTGAACTAACCAGGTTACTGACTAGCAAGCAGGTTAAGGGAGCACAGGAACATTGGTCAGGATCCAGGGAGGGGAAAGGAAGAAGTCAGGGCAATCACACCCCACCTTAGGAGTGACTCAGGCCCCTCCCTGGAAGGAACTAGGAAAGCTCAACCAGGGCAGGGGAGATGAGGAAATGGGGAAGAGGCCGCCCCCATCCCTTTCCTTCAGTGAAAATACAAGACTGCCCTCTCACAGGAGCCCTGCCTGGAGGGTCTCCCCTCCATCAACCGGTCTTCCTCACCCCACCATTCTGCCTGCTGCCCACCGACAGCCCTACTGCTATTCTGAAGGTGCCTGCATCCCTCCTGCCCTCAGGGGCCTAAGATCTCTACCAGAACCCGGGCCCAGCCAACCTTCCAGAATATCTGGCCTTTCGTTAAGAGTTTCAAACGAAGCAGCTGGTACCTTAGCTGCTCAGAAGGTATCTCATTCAACCCTTCATTTCACAGCGGAAACTGAGGCACAGCAACGGGGACACCACTAGCTCAAGGACACAGGCCTACGCAAGGTCTAGGCTTAAGCCTGGATGACTGCCTGCATCCCTGATCTCCAACTCTGAAGCCACAGAAACCTCAGGATGCTCTGGGCCCCGCAGCTCCTGCTAATGACTCCCTGGGTCAGGACTGGCCAGGTGCATCATTTTCCCTTCCCCCACCTCCGCCTCCACAGGCAGCCCCACGGGTGCCCACCGTGTACTCACAGGCTGCCCGAGTACTGGCTGCCCCCAAGGAAACCATACTTGTCCGTCTTGCGCAGGGCCAGCCCGTTTATCTCCGAGTCTGAACCCAAGGAGCTCACATCATCCGGCAAGGACTCCAAGGTCCCGGACATGAGGCTCACGGAATCCAAGTAGCTCAGGGTGTCCGGGGCCTGCCCTCGAGGCCCAGAGATGCCAGGTCCTAGGCTGGACGTGGAGCCCAGGTCTTGAAAGTTTTCAACAGGCTCCGGGGCTGGGGTCACCGTCACCACAGCCACTGGAGCCTCACACGTCCCGGGAGGGCCCGCGACAGGCCCCGAGGGGTCCTCGGGCGCCGGCCCTGCTGATGCTGATGTAGCAGCTCCATGTCCACCTGTCACCTGTCCTGCTCCACCCCGTGCAGGCACTCCTGAAGCCACTGTGGTTCCCGGCTTGGGGGCAAGCGGGGGTTTGGCAGTCAGGGCTCCAGGTGCCGTTCTGGAAGGGGTCCGAGTGGGGGTCCCCGGTCCTGGGACAGGCGAGGCGCGAACCTCTTCCGCCTTCGGAGAGTCCGTCCCCGAAGCCGAGGCCACCGACGTCTCGACTCCTGCCTCTGCCGCCGCCGGTGCGGGGGGCTCTTGCGTCTTGGCGGCTTCGGGGGAGGCCTCCAGGGTCAGCACCACCACCGTGCTGCCCGGGGCCGCCGTGGCGGGCGTCTGCGGCGATGCTGGGACCCAGGCGGGCCGAGCCTCCCCGGGGGCCACCAGGTCGACGGGGGCCGAAGTGGCCGTAGTCACCGGCGGTCCGGGGGCCACCACCACGACCGGCCCGGCCCGGGAACCCCGGGGCGGGGGCGAGGGGGCCGCGGGGGCGCCGTGACGGCGCGGCGGGGCCACCAGGGGCGCCGGGCCCGTCTCCATGGCCGCGGGCCGCCCCTCACATCCCCTCCGCCGGGGAGGCCGCAGAAGGCGCTGCCCCGCAGGCCGCCCGGAGCAGCCCGCCCGGGCTGCAGCGAGGGCGAAGGGCGCGGCTCGGCGCGCGCCGGGGGCGGGGCGGGACCGGGCGGCAGGCGCCGGGCTGCGCGCGCAGGCGGGGCCGGGGTCGGGGGGCGCTCGCGCCGGGGTCTCCCGGCCGCTCACCCTGCTCGCGCGCGCTCGCGCCGCCCCCTCCCTGCGAGGGGCCCGGCAGCCGACGTCGCGCCTGCGCAGACGCCGGGGAGCCGCTCGTGTCCGGGCCGAGTGCGCCTGCGCGAGGAAAGTCCCTCTCGTTTCCCCCCCCCCAGCCCACCCACCTCTCTTTACTTTTTCTCCCGCCCTCCTTCAGAAGGCCTGGAACAGAGCAGAGGAGAGAGAAAACTGGGGTGCCTGCCCATCGAGGGAAGGGTGGGTGGGGTGGGGGGCGGGAAGAGGGTGGGTAGCCTAGAAAGGAGGAAATGGAGAAGGCGGAGGCAGGGCGAGCAGAAAAGCAGGCAATAGGAAACAGGGGCCCTGGGCCTCCTGGCCAATAAACACAGCCGGAGAGTGAGCGACCGCGGAAGGGCGGGGAACGAGGCTGGTGCCGGACGGTTTGAGAGGCAGGGCTGGGAAACGGTTTGGCCGATACAAATGTTGAGAAGGGAACCAATGGAAAGGGAGCTAGGCAGTCAGGCTGACCGACGGTCGTGTCTGTTCGCGTGACGACAGCGTCAACAGTCAATGGAGAGAACTGGGGGATCCTTAGACTTCCTGAGACTTGTGTAATGAACTTGTCAGCCAATGACTGTCTTCCTCCGCTTTGCCAGAGGGTGGGTAGGCTGAACGCTCTCAGCAAATGGTAGCTTCGAGGGGCAGGGGTGCTGCCAGCAGGCGGTGCCAGAGCAAGAATAGTCGGTGACAACCAGAGGCAAGCGCGAGAGGAGGTGACAGCCGGGGACATCACTGAGAATGGGCCCGGTGCATCGGTGCGGCTCCCAGCCAATAAGAGTGCCGTGCTGGCCTTCTTGGGTTTCCAAAAGGCCCCCATTCAGTTCAGCTCCGGAGCTGCACCACAAACCCAGTGCCCTCATCAGTACGCTCTACCTCAGCGCCTCTAATTAGACCATCGTCAGTCCTCCAGAAGATGCATCGCTCCGAATTCCCTGTTTCAGGCAGGAATCTCAGATCTGCTTTCTCACATATAAACCGAGCCTCAACCTCGAGCGCTGTGATTTCTGACACCTTATCTCTCTGAGTGCAACCTCGCTCTCAGGGTGCGAGGGGGGAAAGGAGGTTCCATCTCAGAACCCAAATCCATGAATCCCCAATACCACCAACCTTCCATATCTGTTCTCCTGTTCTTTGGAGGATTCAAGACCCCAAGCCCTGTCGCTATCACGCCTCTTTTGTATTCATCTGTTAGTCTAGTCTCCAATTTCATGAGCCCTCAAGACAGCCCTTAGACCAAACCCATAAGCCCTGACCTTGAGCTCTAACCTTACGACTACTTCATCTTCACCCTCCCCCAGTGTCTCGGTAGAGCTGTCCATTGCGGTCCTGAAGTTCACCCTGTAGACCAGGCTGGCCCGGAACTCAGAGATCCGCCTGCCTCTGCCTCCGGAGTGCTGGGATTAAAGGCCTGCACCACCACCACCCAGCAAACCTGCCAACTTCTAAACACGGCTTCCTCTGTTCTCCACTCTCTTGAGCCCCAGGATTAGTGGGCCCCCAGATCCACACAGCATCTGACACTCTCAGATTCTAATGAGAGCTGGCATTCAACTCCCCAGTTCATGGTTGGCTTTTGAGTTCTGAGGCTCTTCAGCCTTGTTGGTTCACTCCCAGCTCAGAGCCGGACCCTGTGATGAGCTATCGGGTCTCCTTTTTAACCTCCCCATCTTCCATTTGATTCGAGTGTACTGACTCCCCAAATCTTATCCCCTTTTTGGAGTCTTTCTCATCTCCCAGAATCCACTAGTGAGTGGGCCCCTCCGTGACGTAGCCCCCCGTGGTACCCATATAAGGCAAAACAGCTGCCAACTAAAGCAGGGAGGAGCCATGCAGAAGGCCAAGGGCAGCTGCTAAGTTTAGGGTGGCTCCTTCTCTCTTCTTAGAGACAACAGGTGGCTGGGCCCCAGCGCCCAGAAAAGAAAATGTCTTAGTGGCATTGGCATGGACTGGAGGAGGGGAAGGGAGGAGACACATTCCTCAGGACATCAGGTCCTAAAGGGAGCAGAAGGAGATGGGTGTCATTGCCAACCCGGGGTTTCCTTGGCTATTTCCCTAGTCTTCCATTGCATGGAACAATATGGAGCCCTGGGGCCCAGAAGGTTCCGAAAGTCGCAAAGTCAGCCACGCTAGTTCTTTTCCGGGAAGGAGAAGCCACTGGCCAAGCTACCCAGGAGAGGATGGCAGCCAGCACTTCCTTCCTGGGGTCCTTGTCACTTCTCTGCTGAGGTCCTGCCTCAAGTCATACTAGTCCTCTCTTCACTTCAACCCCTTCGAAGTTCACAAATGTCTCTGCTTGCCGTTGAAAACGCCAGTGTCTGGTCACCCACCCTTAGCATGCATCCCCATCACAACTCTGGCAAACCTCACAGCTGCCCTTTCACTCTCCCAGCCTTTGCCCAAGTGCTGTGCCTTGCATATCTGCTCACCAGCCCTCGCCTGACTCATGTCCTCAGCTTTCTGTTGAGTTTTGTTGTGGTGGTTGTCATTTGCTTGCTTGCCTGCAAAGCCAAGCACATTATACATTTGCAATAAATGCTTCTTGAGTTTAGATCTGTGTCCACCCCACTCAGGGGCTCAAAGGTCTGGTTCATCTCTCCCAGAACTGTGGCTTGCCCTGGGCCCCTCTGAATTCTGGCACATTGCAGTCCCCTTTTGGGAGAAAGAACATCCCTTCCTGTCTAGGTCTTAATGAGACTTGCATCCCAAGACCTCCTCCCTCCTCCCTCCCTGGGCTCCAGCTGCTGCAGGCCTCCAAGAAAGGAGAGGCCCCTGAGCCTTGCTATTTTAGTATCTGGGGTGGGTATCCGCAGGGCTAAGGTTACCATGGTATGTTAAGGGCTGCTGGGCAGGACTATATAACCCCAGAAGACCTGCTCCAAGCAGATTCTCTGCCCTTTTCCATCTGGAGCCACTGCCTTGCCCCCAGGAGATCTAAGACATGGTGAGTGAGAGCCCCCACTGCAGTCCTGACCCCTTAGCTCAGGGTAGCCTCGCCCTCCAGAGAAAGCAGTTGTTCCTTCTCCGTCCATCCACAGGCAAAATACGTACCCTCTCTCTTTGCACGAGAGTGGGGCCAGAGGATGGAGTGATGGGCCAAAGGACTCAGTCAAGGATAACATGCTTAGATATTCAACCATAGGGGGGAGGGGGAAGTTAGACCTGCTCAAAGTCTGTTTCACCCCATTCTTGCCTAAAGTCCTCAGACCAGTGAGGTGATTCCACTCCCACCGTACAAATGAGAATTAGAAATTCAGACAGGGTCAATGAGTGGATTAAGCTAGCATCAGTGCCAAGTTGGCAAGCTGAGGGTCCTGGGAAGGGCATTTGTCAGGCAGGATGAAGAAGGGGGCCTGGAAACTTCAGTTGGGAAGAGATGCAGCCCAAACAAAGCACCTTAGCCAAGAGGTGCCAAGAAAAAGAAGAGTTACATTAGAAGAAGGGGCTCAAGGATCTCAAAATCTGACCAGGCATGGTGGTGGACACCCATAATCTCATTGCTGAGGAGTCTAGCCTGAGCAATGTAGTGAAAGCCTATCTCAAAAGAAGAGAGGAAGAAGAAGAAAGAGGAGGAGGAGTTGGGTGCAGTGATGAACAACTTTAATCTCAGAAGGGAGAGGCAGGTGGATCTCTGAGTACCGAAGGAAAGCCTGGGTCCACATAATGAGTTCTAGGGCAAAATAGTGAGATTGTGTCTTTAAGAGAGACAGATACAGAGACAGAGAGACAGAGCTGGGTTAGAGGTATAACTCAGTTGACTGATAGGGCTTGCCTAGCATGCACAAGCAAACAAATAAAACCTGACGTAGCAGCACAAGATGATAAACCAGGTACCTGTACAATTGAGGTGGTGACGGGAGCAAGGCCATCCTCAGCTAAGTAGCAAGTCTGAGGGCTACATGGGACTCTGTCTTTAACTGCAACAGAAGTCTGGCTTATTGCTCCCAAGAGAGAAGTACTGGAACTGTCCTGTGGACTCTCCCTCTCTCCTTTACCCTCACAGGCACCCAAGAAGGCCAAGAGAAGGGCAGGAGCAGAAGGGAGCTCCAATGTCTTCTCCATGTTCGACCAGACTCAGATCCAGGAGTTCAAGGAGGTAAAGGAGGGAGGCTAAGGAAAGCCCCCCTCCCTCCCCTCCTCCCCAGAGAGTGCACCTGTCAAGGGGAGGAGGAGGGTTTAGAATTCCTCCCCTCCCTGTGAAGGTTGGAGGGGGACAGCTGGCTCAGAGCCAGAATCTGATCCGCCTAGGAAAGAAATGCTGAAGCCATCCGCCCAGGCCCATTCCCGGCTTCATGTGTCCCCACTCCTTCCCCTCCACAGGCTTTCACTGTAATTGACCAGAACAGAGATGGCATTATTGACAAGGAGGATCTTCGGGACACCTTTGCAGCCATGGGTGAGCTCCCTACTCCCACCCACAAACGTTGAAGGCTATGGAGTCTAAGGGGAATCCAGTGGCTACCGGCCTCCATCTGCCCAGACGGAAAATAAAAATAAAAAAATGAATGGGCTGATATAATTTTATGGGAAGCACAGCTCCGGTCCCTGGCACCCAACTCCAACCCCTGCTGCTCCCCCCACTCAGGCCGTCTCAATGTGAAGAACGAGGAACTTGACGCTATGATGAAGGAAGCCAGCGGGCCCATCAACTTCACTGTCTTCCTGACCATGTTTGGAGAAAAGCTCAAGGGTGAGTGAAACGTTCTCAGGCCAAGACCCCAGCTGCCCCTCCCAGCCCTTCAGGGACTTGCTGGACCCTTGTGTCCTGTGACCCTTCAGGTGCGGACCCTGAGGATGTCATCACTGGAGCCTTCAAGGTCCTGGACCCCGAAGGAAAAGGCACCATCAAGAAGCAGTTGTGAGTGGCCCCTTCTTAGGCTCCTTCTTAAGGGCTGCAGGTTGACAGGATGAGAGAGCAATGAGGACTGAGCGACAGACAGGGTTACATTTTTACAATAAATAAGGGGAGAAATTCCAGACAGGAGGCCACAGCATTTGGGAGAAGAGCCAGATTGAAAAGAGCTAACCTTGTTTCAGGAAAGAATGGGGGGCGGGGGGAGGGAGTTGTTGGTGGCAACAGGTGTGAAATGAGAGGGAACAGGACTCATGAACCCAGCCTCACCTCCCTGAACGTCACCGTTTCAGCCTGGAGGAGCTGCTCACCACGCAGTGTGACCGATTTTCCCAGGAGGAGGTGAGCTGGGGAGGGCTTGGGGAGGGGCAGAGCTCGGCAGTGGGGGTGGGAACAGTCGGGGTGCCAAGACCGGTCCTAGACCTACTCCCGTCTTCCTCCAGATCAAGAACATGTGGGCAGCCTTCCCCCCAGATGTGGGCGGCAACGTGGACTACAAGAACATCTGCTATGTCATCACGCACGGTGACGCTAAGGACCAGGAATAGGGGACCCAAGATCTCGGAAGACCTAGATAGGCCTCGAGCCGCTCCAACTCTCACCCCGAACCCCAATAAAACTCAACTGGTCTTTGTTTCTTATTGGTGGCTGTTGGTGGCAACTTCAGGATGCTTGCGCGCGGACTCGGGCGGGAGGCTGAAGCACAGCCCAGCAAGTGACTAACAGTGGGCCTACTAGTGGCCGGGAGGCCCGCGGGGGGCCAGCCCCATTCCTGCTGGAAAGAAGACTCCGGCAGCTGGGAGGAGGGGAGGAACCGCTTTTTATTAGATGAGAACTTGGAGGACCCCAAAGCGGAACCCTCCGACAGGCGTTAGGAGGGCCGGTCTTCTCCGAACGGTGCAGAAGGCGGAGTGGGATTGGAGGGACCTGTTTCAAGTGCAAGGGCGGGCCTAACCTCCGGGTCTCCGGATTGGGCACTGGGCAGCCTAGAGCCGGGATAGAACGGGAGATTGGCGGTGAGCAGATAGGGCAAGGGGCGGGCGAGGCTCTCACAGCGCGTCGTTCTGGTCGCCCTGAGCCTGGCTCTGCTGCATCTGGGCTTGCATCTTCTCCAGCATCTCTTGCATGCGGCGCAGCTGTCAGGAGCAAGATTGCAGGCAGTGGGACCCGGCAGGGCCGGGAGATGGGATCTAGAAGGCGGTCTAGGGCTCTAATTAGAGGGGAAAAGAAGTGCTTGCTCACCTCTTCGTCCTTCTCGCGAATCAACTTCTCCGTGTCGGCCAAAGGCAGCATGGGCAGCGGGATCTCTGTGGCACTCTGCCGGGAAAGCTTGCTAGAGGGTAGAGGAAAAGTGTGTGTGTGTGTGTGTGTGTGTGCAGAAAACAGGGCGAGGTCTGAAGTTGTGGGTCTAGCCTTGGGGCGAATTCCACGTGTGGGACGGGTCTTGTCTCAGAGATTAGAGACGGAGTGGGAGAGGCTTGGTTGGACCTAGTAAGCGGGGTGAGGGTGGGGTTTAGGACGGGTGGCCGGACCAGACAGGAAGGCTTGCCCTAAAGGTGGCGCCATGGAGGCACCAAAATAGCCCGACTCTCACCTACGGCTGGCTCGATCCCGGGCCCCAGGGCGAGCCAAACTCTGTAGGCAGCGTGCCCGGTAGCCCTCGTAGAGCAGGTCGTGGGTCACCTCTTTCAAGTCCTGAAGGTGGGTCTGCACCAGCATCCGCCTCAGGTTCAGGAAATCGCAGTGATGCGGGTTCTCCACTAGGGGGCGGACCAGGTAGCTTTCCGTTCAGCTCCACCCTTAGGGTCTGCTCTCTGGGAGTACCTCGCTAGTCTGAGAAGGACCCGCGGTTTGCAGCCCAAGAACCCCTCCTGTGACTTCCAGGAACTGCCAGGGCTGGAGCCCACCTCCAGCTTCACCAGTTGCATGCCTGGCCTTACCCTCCACGGTACCCCAGGAGTAACGGCGCCCCCTCACTGGCCGGGCTCCTCCATCCCTCACCACTTCGCACGAACCCACGACTGCGAAGGGGATGTTTTCCTAAGGGGCGGGAGGCAGGAGTCACGTTGGCTCCTCCTGGGCGTGGAGTTCTTTCTCAGCTTTCCCCTCCGCTTTTACTTTCAGCTTCGCTGCCTCTCCAACCTCCACCCGTCAAACCTTCATCTCTTCATTCTGCTTCTTGAATTCTTCATCTTCATCAGAGTCACACTCTGGGAACTGATAGATGTTGATCTCCTCCTCTTTCAGCTGGTCCCGGATCTCGGGAGCGAACAAAGGGAGCGAACAAAGGGAGACACTGAGGCGTGACCCACAGACATTGCATGGCCAGAGACAGTAGGGTGTAGAGATACGGGGTGGTCAGGGAGAATGGAAGATGTGAAGGACATCTTCCATGTGAGAGAGAACCACACAAGACGACCAAAATCAAAGTCTCTGAAGACATGGTAGTGAGAAACTCAGAAAGGCAGAACAGACATCAAAGGGACAGTGGGCAAGCACATTGAGGACAGTGAGACAGGCCGTCATCATTATCACGGGGTCAAAGACATGCGGGGTTGTGAGGGCCATCCTCACAGGTACTAGCCATGCATCTGCTTCCGGGGCTGTTTGGTCATTCTGTTCTAAGCCTGGGCCCTTAGGGAAATGGCTGCTTGTGGCAGGTTCATATACCCTTTCCTCAAACTCCACCCCTCAGTCTAGCCTAGTTAATCCTGCTCTAAAAAGGCTACCCCAAGACTGAAAAGTCAAAGCACGGAGGAGGTTCAGGGATGGCGTGAGTTCTCACTTAGCGCCAACGGCCGGGCGTCAGCCATACCTTCTGCTTGAGGACCTGCGTTTCCCTGGGCATCAGGGCATCTGCTTTGCCGATGACTGGGATGATATTGACTTTCTCGTGCACCGCCCGGAGGAACGCCACATCTAGGGGCCGGAGCCTGCGGCCGGGATTGGTCAGGGCTCAGCTCCGGGAGCACAGAGGTTTCCCCGGCCTCCCCCCCCCCCCGTCACTGGACCCCTAGGGCGCCCTCCAGACCCTCTGCCGAACGGTGAGATGAAGTAGAGGCAGCAGTGGACTCTGGAATCCTGGATGTTCTTCCTGTTCAGGCCACTCTCGTCCCTGAGGTATTGCTCAAACTGCTCCTCGATGAAGCGAACCACGGGCAGCCAGCTGGGGTGGGGGAGGTGTATAGTCTGAGCTCCCAGGGCAGGGGACAGGATGGAGCTAGCTAGGGCTGTGGAGTGGGAAGTAACTGCTTTGCTTCCAAGCTAAGGCATCAGGGGCAACTGGCAAGGGCCTAGGAGACATCAAGAAGTGTGGTGGCCACACACCTGTAATCCCAGCACTCAGGAAGCTGAGGCAGGGGGATGGCCACATTTGGGTCCAGCATGGCCTCCACAGTGAGTTCCAGGCCAGCCTGGGCCAATGTGATGCCATCTCAAAAAGCAAAATGGAGTGAATTTGAGGTCTCTGAACTACACAGGGAAACCTTATCTCAAGAGAAGACATCTTCCATGTGAGAGAGAACCACACAAGACGACTAAAGAAGAAACACTGGACGCTTTGGGCCAGATTGTTACCAGAAACAGGTGCGGCCTTTTGGGTCAAGGAGCCATGGCAAGCTTGCCTACAGCTGACCCCTTCCATAATGGAAGAGAGGCTTAGTTCCTGCCCCTTCGCCCCTCACCAGTCTGAGCAGTCCACAGAGTCCCCAAGGCCAGGCGTGTCCACCAAGGTCAGCTTCACCTTGACACCTCCCTCCTCGATCTCCACACCCCGGCGCTCAATGGTCAGAGTTTGTTTGGTGCGAGCTTCGGGTGCAGAGAAATTGGCTGCACGGGGGGAAGGGGGGGCTCCGAGGCAGGACCCCCGTTCCTAGCGCCCCAGCTGCCCCGTGCGTTTTTTCAGGGGAGGGAAATGGTCTCAGAAAACCCGTGGCCATCAAACTCCCCGGACAGAAAGAGAAAGAATGCAGGCTGATGACCACAGGAAGAGGCCGGGCACACCGCAGAGAGAAGGCCAGGACAGCAGCAGGGCTGGGCGCAGGGGTGGAGGCGAGGGGCAGCTCTTACCGCTGGCATCTGGCACCTGCCGGTCCTCATAGAGGTTGGTGAGGAACAGGCTGTTGATGAGGGTGGACTTCCCCAGGCCCGACTCCCCTGGGCACGAGACAGGCCCACTGGTCAGATGGGAGGGCGGCCGGGACCTCCCGGGCACATCACCCCCGGGTCCCTCCCCAGAGCCCACCGACCTGCCACCATGAGTGTGAAGTCAAACCCCTTCTTGACAGACTTGCGGTGCAGCTGGTTGGGGAGGGCAGCAAAGCCCACGTATTCCTTGTCCTGGGGGTGGGGGTGGGGGGGCGAAGGGAGACAGTATGAGGCCCTCAGACGTGGCGGGGAGTGCCACAGGACCACCTGGACCCCAACGCTAGGACGTCCACTTGCTGTGGCTTATCTCTGATCTGGGGACCCTCGGGGGAGAGAGGCCTGGGTCCCGGATGCCTAGATTCGGGGGCCCAAAACTCACCATGGCTCTGCTGGCTGCCGCTGCACCTGGCATTGCTCCCCACTTCCTCTGGTGGGGCAGGAAGTTGAATGTGTCAAACGAGGAGGGGGGTGAAAGTGAGGGGCAGGGCAGGAAGCTGAGCGGCTCCAAGAGAGGTGTGAACCCCTGCTGTTCAAAGAGTTTGTTTCTAACTGTTTGGGGCGCGTGGATATGTGCACCTGAGTGGGGGCCAGAGCAGGTCAGAGATGCCTCCGGGACCTGGAGTCACCGGGCGTCGTGAGCTGCCTGACAGGGATGACGGGAACTAGATTCGGGTCCTCTGTGAGAGAAGTACACGCTCTTGGTGAGCCACTTCTGCAGCCCCGTGTGTCCCCTGTCACCCTGGGAGGTAGCTTCAGTCCCTTCGTGCTCCACACGCTTATGCCCTTTCCTCACAGTGAGAGGCGGGTGTGAGCAGAAGGCCGCGTTGGCCGACCTGTCTGTGTCTGACGCCCTGGCTGGGCTCTGAGGACAGGAACCGTGTCTTTCTAATTCTTCTGTTCTGGGTGCTTCATGAAGCTACTTAGAATAAAGGCTAGAAGTCTGCAGAACATAAGAAAGATCCTTGCTTGGGGGTCAGAAAGAGGCCCCCACAAAGTCTAGATCTACCCCTGACCTGCTGTGTGACCCTACTTAGGTAAGTCATTTGACCTCTGTCCACTCCAGGTTCCTCGAGGTAAAACGAAGGACACATTTCTATAGGGAGAATTTTTTAATTTTGGTTTCTCTAAAAAACGCAGACTATTGTAAGAATATGTTTTTGATCTGGGTGGCACACACCTGTGATCCCAGTTCCTGGGGAAGCAGAGGCAGATGGATCTCTGCAAGTTTGAGGCCAGTCTGGTCTACAAAGTGAGTGAGGACAGCCAAGGCTACACAGAGAAACCCTGTCTTGAAAAAGCAAGAAAGAAAGCAACAACAACAAAAGAGTATGTTTTTGTTTTAATCCCAGGCATGGGCTATGGGGCTGCTTCTCAGCAGCCGACTATAAATTGTCTTGTGCTCTGGCACGGGTATGATTTTTCCTGCTGCAAATAGTTTCTGCAATTGTGTGACACTTGGAATTCTGGGGACTTTTCAGAGGCTACATAAATGCAGAAGCAGGTGGATCGCTGTGAGTTCACAGCCAGCCTCTTCTGCAAAGCAAGTCCAGGGTAGCCAAGGCTACACAGAGAAACCCTGTCTCAAAAAGCATTA
>REGO01000159.1:212295-222456 GCA_010120015.1 Rhombomys opimus | reverse complement strand
AAAAAAAAAAAAACAGAACAAACAAAACCAAAAAACAAAACAAAAACCAACAAGAAAAGAAAAGGAAGAAGGAAAGGGGTGAAGAAAGGTGAAAGTACACACTCCAGCGTGTGATCCGGACCATTCTGGGTTTTCTGTGACCTGGGTTTTGATCTGCCTCAGTTAGGGTTTCCGTGGCCGTGAAGAGACAACAACCAAGGCAGCTCTTACAAAGGGAAATGTTTGATTGGGGCTGGCTTACAGTTTCAGAGGTTCTCAGTCCATTACCATCATGGCGGGAAGCGTGGCAGTGTGCAGGCAGAAGTGGTGCTGCCGGAGCTGAGAGTTCTCCATCTTGATCTGAGGCAGGAGAAGGGGTCTGCGTTTCACACTGGGCAGGGCTTGAGCACCGGAGACCTCAAAGCCCACCCCCACAGTGACACACTTCCTCCGGCAAGGCCGCGCTCCGTAGTGCCACTCTCCATGAGCCGAGCCTTCAAACACACGAGTCTGTGGAGGCCAAACCTAGTCAAACCACCACAGCGTCCAAACCCATATAACGTACAAACTTTGCCACATGTGAGCTGGGTGGCCCTGGCTGTGTGAATGAATTCCTCTGAACTTTTAAAACTAGTTGTATAAAATAGTCTTCAAGACCCTGTCTGATCTGGACCCTGCCCGCTCTCCACTTTAACACTATTTCAGGGTCTCCCTAGGTAGCCCAAGATGGCCTAGAACTTTCCATCCTCTTGTTTCAACCTCCCAGTGCTGGCATGACAGGCCTGTGCAGTCTGGCCTGGCTTCTCTGTTTCTTTTGGTTGTATTTATTATATTCCTTTTAGCCTCTACTACGGCCCAAACTCCTGTGCTCCCCTCCCCAGTCAATACATCGAAGCCCTCTCTGGCTGCATTTGCAGATAAGCGTGGGAATAGAGGAGGCAGAGGAATGAAAAGTCACATCTGTGAACTCTTCCGCTTCTTAACTAGCAAATGGGATTGAAAGCCCTTGCCATATTCAACTCACGAGTTCTGCGCTGTGTCCCAGTTTGCTTCCTATTTGCTGTAATAAAGACCATGACCAAAAGCCACTTGAGGAGGAGAGGATTTATTTGGCTTGAAGTTTCTACCATCATCCACCTTTGAGGGAAGTCAAGTCAGGAACCAAACAGGGCAGGGTCCTGGAGGCAGGAGCTGAAGCGAAGATCACGGAGGAACCCTGCTCCTGGCTTGCTCCTTCTGGTTTGTCCAAATTGTTTGTGGGTCTTTTCTTTTGTGTTTGTTTTTTTAGTTTAAGAGCAGGTCTTTCTCTATAGCTCTGGCTGTCCTGAAACTCACCATGTAGGCTAGGCTGGTCTTGAATTCACATACACCTACCTGCCTCTGTCTCCTGGATGCTGGGATTAAAGGCACAGTTTGCTATTAAACGACCTGTGGTAGTTTGATTAAGAATGACCCCCATGAACTCACACGGTTACATTATGGTCTGGGGTTTTATATTTAACTGTTAATTATTTTGCTCCCCAAGGTGTGCTTGCTGTCTTTTATGAGCTGACTATCATGTACCCCAAATGTTGCTGTGTAACCTTGCCTCCAAATAATCCCTGATTGAGCAATAAAATGCCTACACCTGGCCAGGGCAAAAAAAAAAAAAAAAAAAGAGATAGGTGGAGCTAAGGTTTGATCTGAGGACAGAAGGATCACGGGAAAGGACAGAGAGGTATGGGAGAGGAGAAAAGTCAGTGGCCATGGGTTAGCGTAAAGAAGAGCCACATGGCCGGGAGAAGCTTGCTCTGAGGTCGGGAATGGAGAGTCGCAGCCTAAATGAAAAGCATGAGCAAATATTTATGGGAGTTATGGGTGGGAAGTAGCTCGGATAGGAATAATGAAAGCAAGTGACATGGGATGTGGGGCTGGGCGGTGACAAGTCTAGGTGTCAGTTAAAGCTGGGGCCTCCTCTTCTGCATGATCCACTGACGACTCAGACAGGGTGAATTAAGTTAGCCTCACAGCCACTGAGGAGGAAGACAGCCATGAGCATGACTCACAGCGCTCATGATAACGGTGTCTGCAGAGAAACCGTGCTTAGATACAAGCAAGGGAAAGGGATAATTATATCCGTCCACACTGTCGGCCCTCCTTTTTACTTCTTATCAGGCTGAACAGACTCGTAGGGAGTTGGGGTGTGAAGCGTGACGCCCCGAATTCTATTCCTGGCACTGAGAAGGAGGGGAGGAAAGGATGAAGGGAGAGGCGGAAAAAGAAGAGGAAAGGCTATGAATGTCTGTGCTTGTGTGTAATCCTAGCACTAGGGATGCTGAGGCCAGGGGATTTCACAGTCCAGGCTGGTCTGAGCTGCATGTTGAGACCTGTCCTAAAATTATAGAGCGTGAGAGAACGAAATCTAAGCTCTTCCACTGCTCATCCTTCATGGATACATCCAGTTGATTTCCAGATCTTGTCTATGCTTCACAGAAACTGGCCTCCTCTCCTCAAAGGGGGAAAAAAGCAAAATGCAGCAAGGTGCAGATGTCTTGTACCTGTAATCTCAGCACTTGGCAAGCTGAGGCAGGGGGATTGTCCAAAGTTTGAGGCCAGAGTGGTCTACATAGTGAGTTCCAGGACTGCCATATAATGAGACCCTGTCTCAAAATAAACAACAGAAAGTGTCTATATGCAAGGTGGTGGTGGCTCACACCTCTGCTCCTAGCACTCCAGAGGCTGAGGCAGGCCATTTCTCAGTTCAGGGTTCTACAGTAAGCGTTCCAGGACATCCAAAGCTATATTGAGAAAGCTTGTCTCAAAAAAAAAAAAAGAGGAGAGGAAGAGTTGAGTTGAAGAAGAAGAGGAGGAAAGAGGAAAGGATATAAAAACCAGGGACTAAGAGCTGGGATGGCTCTGTGGATAAAATCATTTGCTGTGCAAGCATGAGGACCTGATCTGAGTCAAGCTCTGTGGCATTCGTGTGCTTTTTAGACTGGCAAGATGGCTCAGTAGGTAAAAGCCTACATCACAACAGTAGGTGAAAGCGCGCATACACACACATACACACACATATAAAAACCCAGTGCTGGGAAGGGGCAGGATAGAGAGAGGCAGGAGGATTGCTGAAGCTTGCTGGTTGCCAAACAGCAAGTTCTAGGTTCAGAGACCATGTAAAAAGAGTCAGGCAAAGAGGAACAGAGGAGTGCAAAATGCACACACATACAAACACAGAGACAGACAGACACACACACAGACAGACAGATACGGAGAACTACAAAATTAAGCCCCAAACCCCAAACTGCCAATCACCACACAAGAAAATGCACTAAGCAGGTGGTTCTCAAAAGACAAAATGCAAATAGCCAATAAATATTCTTAAAAGTGTGCAACAGCCAGGCAATGGTGGTGCACACCTTTAATCCCAGCATTCAGGGAGGCAGAAGCAGGCTGATCTCTGTGAGTCTGAGGCCAGCCTGGTCTACAAATTGATTCCAGGGCAGCCAAGGCTACACATACAGAGAAACCCTGTCTTGAAAAAAACAAAAACAAAACAAACAAACAAACAAACAAAAACCATGACAATGAATTCTGGGGAGAACAGGGGTAAAGGAGAGCCCTTATTCATTACTGGTCAGAGAGTGAACTGGTTAGCTGCTGTGGAAATCTGTGTAGAGCTGTCTCAGAAAAACTAAAAATAGGAGCTGGAGAGGTGGCTCAGTGGTTGAGAGCACTTGCTGCTCTTGCAGAGGACTCAGGTTCAATTCCCAGCACCCACGCGATGGTGCACGGCCCTCACTAATGCTGATTCTAGGGAATCTGCTGTGGGCTTCTGAGAACACCAGGCCTATTGGTGCACAGATGTATATACCGGCAAAACACTCATATAAATAAAATAATAATAATAAAAAAACACTGAAAATAGCAGGTGTGATAATCCATGCCTTTAATCGTATTAGGGAGGCAGAGGCAGGTAGATCTCTGTGGACTGTAGATTAGCCTGGCCTACGTACTAAGGTCCAAGCCAGGCAGGACAACATACACTACATCATAGAGAGAGCCTGTCTCAAAACAAAACAAAAATCTAGAATTACCATATGACACAGCTGAGCCATTCATGGCTGCATTCTGAGAAGACAGAATCCAGCCACAGGGATATCTGCTCAGGACGTGCACCGCTCTTCACAGCCAGGAAGTTAAATCAGAGAGTGAGTGGGGCTTATGCACGATGGAATTTTACTCAGCTCTGAGGGAAAAGGTCACTATGAAATTTTCGGGAACGTGGGCTAGAGCTGGGAAACATTACATGGAGTGAGCCAAGCCAGGCGCAGGCAGACAAATGCTGTGTTCTCTCATGTGCAGTGTCTAGCTTCTAAATTTTAACCGTGTATGTCTGGATGAGAGTGTATGTGGGTGAAGGCCAGGGACGTAGGAAAGGTTCCAGGAGATGGAGGAGAAGGGGCTTTAAGAGAAGAGGTGGGGGCTGGGGTGAGGTGGCTCGGCCTCTAAGAATTCTCTCCGTTCTTGCAGAGGCCCAAGTTTGGTTCCCTGCACCCACATACGGTGGCTCCAGGGAATCCCACACCCTCTCCTGGCCTCCATGGTGTGTTCATGAGCACAAACCCACACAGAGATGCACACATGTATGCATAATTAAATAATAATAGTGATAAAATCTTTTCACCTGATATGGTGGTGCACACCTTTAATCCCAGCACCTAAGAGACAGAGGCAGGCACATCTCTGTGAGTTCAAAGTCGGCCTGGCCTACACAGTGAGTTCCAGGACAGCCAGGGCTTTGTGAAGATACCCTGTATAATAAAACCGAAATAAAGAAATATTTTCTGCAAAGTCGGAGGGTGGAAAGACCATAAAATAAGTGAGCTATCAAAGCAGGAGGAGAATACTGGATTCAAAGGGGAATCAGAACAATAGAAGAGATAGTGTCAAGAGAATCTCAACCAGAATGAACTATGTATAAAAATACCATTCAGAAATGTCATTTTATAAACTAATTTATGAATTAGAAAACTTTGATCTAATATCTGCATTAATATAACACCACTTTCATAGGCATTCCTGTAGACTTTTCTCCTCTGTCTACACATAGGTATTTATGGTTTTTTTGTTTGTTTTCTCTAGGCAGAGTTTCTTTGTGTAACCCTGGCTGTTTGTCCGGGAACTCAGTATGGGGATCAGGTTGGACTCAAACTCAGAGATCCGTCTGCCTCTGCCTCTCGAGTGCTGGGATCAAAGGTGCGTGTCACCATCGCTTTTTTGTTTATGGGACAGGGTCTCACCATATATCCCTGGCCGGTCTGGAGCTCATGCTGTATAGATCTGGCTGGCTTAGAACTCAAGTGCTGGGATCAAAGGAGAGAACAATCATGACTTCCTTGTTTCTTTCCTTTTAAATATTTATTTACTTAATTATGTTGGCTTTTCAAGACAGGGTCTTGACTGTCCTAGAACTCCCTCAAACTCAGAGATCCACCTGCTCTGCCTCCCAAGTGCTGAGACTGAAGGCAGGCACCACTACTGCCCAGCTTATTTATTTATTTTTATTTTATTTACTGTGGGGGTGTATGCACACCTTACAGGTATGGAGGTCAGGGGTCAACTTGCCAGTCAGCTCTCTGCTGCCACCGTGTGGGGGTCCTGGGAATCAAATCCAGGTTGTCTGACTTGCTGCTTTGTCTCGCAGCCCACAGTGACGCACTGTTAGGCGAAGTTTTTCTTTTCGCTGTATTGTCTGCATTTCCTACCAAATGCTTTGGGCTGAATGGAAGACAAAGGTTCCTGGTGATATGTGTCTATGTGTTTGTGTGCACTCACCTGTCCAGGCACATTCAGAAGCCACAAATCAACCATGGGATGTCTTCCTCAATACCTTTTTTTATCAACCATGCATTGGTGTTTTGCCTGAATGTATATGTCTGGGTAAGGGTGTTGGATCCTCTGGAACCGGAGTTACAGCCACGTGGAAGAATGCTGAGCCATCTCTCCAGCCCCTTCCTCAATCATTTTTACCTTCCTATTTTTGAGGCAAGGTCTCTCACTGAACCAGGAGATTGCTTTATTGATCGGGCTGGCTGGTCAGTGGACCCCTAGCATCTGCCAGCTGCCTGTCGCTTCCTACAGACAAGCTCCCTCTGAGTTTAACATGGTTGCTGGGGACCTGAACTCAGCTCTTAATGTCTGAGCAGCAGGCACTTTACCCACGGAACCGTTACCACGGTCCTAAGGCAACATTTTGAAATCTAGTTTTTAAACCTTGATCACACCCAATTCCAAATCTGTCGTTATAGTTTGGGGATTCAACCAAATTGGCTCAGGTTTCGTGATGGTTAAAAAGACCAAAGACAGGCCTTTGGACATGCTGGATGCCAGTGGCATAGCTCAATGGCCTGGCCTCAGAACCAAGCTAAATGCCAAAGGACTGGAGGTCTTGAGTGCTGGTATAAGAGCAGAGTCTGGTCAGCTGGAGAGATGGTTCAGAGGTTAAGAGCACTGGCTGCCCTTCCAGAGGTCCTCAGTTCAATTCCCAGCACCGACATGGTGGCTCACAACCATCTATAGTGAAATCTGATGCCCCCTTCTGGTGTGCAGCATACATGTAAGCAGAACACAAACATAATAAAGGAGTCTTCTTTTAAATGAAGAGTGGAGTCTGAAAGCCAGTCTACCTGGGAGCCTTTCTTTTCTTTTTTGAGACAGGGATTCTTTGTGTGGGCGGGGTGGAGGACAGGGGGTTGGGAGGGTGTTCCTATAGGCTCTAAGACGGAGCTGAGAGCTGAAGCTGCGGGACTACAGGACTGGAGCAAAACACAGCCCAGAGAGTTCAGGGGAAAGGGGAGCCAGTAGCTTTGGAAAGATCCAGGGCCTTGCTGCCCATGTGGTGGGTGTCCCAAGGGCAGAGCAGGCCCCAGGATCCAGAGAGACAGTTCTGGCACAGACAAGGAGAAGAGCGGGTATGAAACATGGAGAGACGAGCAGGAACTCCATCCTGGGGAGGGTTCCAACAGCACAGAAGCCATGAGGGTGCAGAGAGGCTACAGGACTTAGGAGGCAGCTCCCAACGGGAGGTGAGGAAATCTGCACCCAGCAAAAGCCTAAATATAAGAAGGTATGAAGAGAACTCAGGAAACTAATCATCCATTGATGCAAAATCGCAAGAGACTCTTCTTGACCATTGCACAATGGGGTCACCCCTGCTGGTCAGCTAGGAGTGGCACCAGGAGACAAAGACCTTGGGTTTTTAAAAGACACAAGGCGGGAATCTCCTGGGGTTGCCTTCTTGGCGATTTAGGGTTGGAGGAAGTGTTTAACTTTTAAAATAATTGGTCAGTTCTGGTCACCCTTAGGTCCAGTCAGCCCTGTCGAAAATATCTGATCATCAAGTCAGTTTGGAATTTCCTACCATCCACAGTTAAATGTGGGAGGGTGATTAACTCATCCCATGTCTGTTCTGAGGAGTGGGGGTTACAGGCTTTGGATCAAAGGTCAGGAGAAGGATTGGGACCATTTGGCCCAGTTTCCAAACAAAGCCCATCTCACCGGCACCAGCCAGTGATTTTTTCTCCATTTAGTAGAGATCTCTGCTTGTTCTCTTCCTTAATTCTGCGCTCACAGATGGCTAATGTCAGGAACTTTTACATTCCTCGGCTCTCTGGAGAAGCACTAAGAGGCTTTAATTAACATGGGTCTAAAACTTGCAAATATAAGTTATAAGACAATTAAAAGAAACATAGGTTACAAAGTTAGTCTGATTCTTTCATAGGCCCAGGAAGGCATGAAGAAAGACAGAGCAGGTAGCTCCCAGGGGGAGCGAAGGGGGAGATGTCCACGTTGGTGTAGCAGGCCAGGGGCGTAGCAGGCTGGGGGAGCCAGAGAGAGGTGCCCGTGTGCAGGGCACAGCAGGCGGAGGGAGGCGGCCACTGAAGAACAGGACTCTAGGATCTGGAATCAGATTCTGTGGGGGGCAGGAGCCATCAGAAACAAATGAGCCGTACACAGGGTGGGAGAGTCAGATTAGACACTCCGTTGAAAGAAGGATGCAGGGGCAGCAGGGAGGCACACAGCTAGTGAGGGAGCTGTGTGCATGCTGCAGCTCAGCTCACCTACCCTTTTGCTTTCTCCAGCTCCTGCTAGGTCGCCCTTTGCCACACACTTACAGACCCATCCACTGTAATTTAGAGACAGGGAATTTACACAACATGAAATGGAATAAGAATCTCCTTTCTGTTCCCCTCGACCTGAGTAATACTGGGTTCCAGGATGCTATCAGTTGGCAGCATCTGGATTGATGAAGGGATATTGAGGCCAAATTTGATTGCAAAAGTGAATAAACTTGGAGAGCTTCAGGTCAGGTGCCAGGTGAGGGGTTGGGCGCCCTCCAATAGGCATCTTGAAGGGAAACCAGGAGGCATGCCATAGTATTCAAGGTCCTAGACCTGAAGTCCAGTGTCCAAAGATGGAGGGGGCACGGATCCGGAAGACAGAAGCTGTTCAATGGGTCATCACCTCATTGAAAAGGCTGAGGACACTAGTACCAGGGTTTTCGAGGAAAGCCAAAAAGTGGAAGCTGAGCTCAAAAATGAAGCCTAACTTTAAGGGAAAGGGTCTGGTGCAGGGTGGGCTCTTCTACCTCCAAGAACACCAGAGATGCAGAGAAACATTTGTGCTGACCTAGAGGGATCATTCACCAATGACCAGTGGTAGATGGAGGGCCAAGCATTGTGGGCCAGAGGTGACTCCGCCATGAAGTGGAGCTGGTGGGGAGGGTCCCAGTGTGGCTTTGACCCCCAGAGGACACTAGGGTATCCTTGTGGTGAAAGTTTACCTTGGTGAGTCAAGGCCAAAGAATGTGCAGAAATCATACGCAAGAGATGTATTGGGTGGGGCACGAACAGCCAATTCTGAGTGTGTGTGTGGAGGGACTGATGACACGGTGAAAGAATCAGACTAACTTTGTAACCTATGTTTCTTTTAATTGCCTCATAACTTATATTTGCAAGTTTTAGGCCCATGTTAATTAAAGCCTCTTAGTGCTTCTCCAGAGATCCGAGGAATGTAAAAGTTCCTGACATCAGCCATCTGTGAGGGCAGAGATAAGGAAGAGAACAAGCAGAGATCCCTACTAAATGGAGAGTAAATCACCGGCTGGCGCCTGTGAGATGAGCTTTGTTTGGAAACCAGGCCAAATGACCCCAATCCTTCCCCTGCATAGCTCCTGACCTTTGATCCAAAGCCTGAAACCCCCACTCCTCAGAACAGACACGGGATAAATTAGTCACTCTCCCGCCTTTAACGATGGCTATATCTCATATGGCAAGAAATCCCAAACTGACTTGGAGATCACATATTTACGGCAGGACTGACTGGACCTAAGGGTGCCCAGAACCAACCAATTATTTTAAAAGTTAAACACCTCCTCCAATCTTAAATTGCCAAGATAGCAACCCCAGGAGATTCCGGCCTTCTGCCTTTTAAAAACCTAAGGTCTTTGTCTCCCGGTGCCACTCCTAGCTGACCAGCAGGGGTGACCCCATTGCGCAATGGTAAAAATACACCTCTTGCGATTTTGCAGTGATGGATGACTAGTCTCCTGGGTTCTCTTCATACCTTCTTATATTTAGGCTCATGCTGGGCCTAACAACGGCTTTATAAAGAATACGGTGGCTGTGATGATGTGGCTGCTGGCACTGGGTCTCTGAAGGCAGGCTGGGTTCTGGAGTGTGGGTAGTTCCTAACATATGCCCCACCTGTAACCTTAACTATAAATGGTACTATATTGCCCCGTTCCAGAAAAGAGCAACCATGTCTTTGTTCCAAAAAATCGTTATGACCATCTTGCAACCCTACCTTTTTTTCAAAAGGCTGTTAATACCCACCTGTTGTTATGACTACCTTGTTATAACTGCTCTATTATGACCACATCCTTCTGTTCGGCTGTAACCCCGCCTATTTGCCTGCCAAATCCTCCACTTGGAAACCCCCCCCCCCCAACTATTAAAAATCTTCTCCAGTCTAAGGCTGACCTTTTGAACACACCTTAGGAGCAGGCAGCCAGTGTACGTGAATTTACAGAACTTTGATTTCCTTGGCCATGATGATTTGGGACGGTGGTCTTTCTCCTCCTGTCTTTGGGATTAGCAGGACCCATCCATTTTTAGGTGTTTTTTTGTTTGTTTGTTTTTGTTT